>JASCZW010006532.1:0-185418 GCA_034211315.2 Aedes japonicus
ATAAAAAAATATACTGATATGTCTTTTATTGGATCTGGAAGGTATGAAAAATATTGATGATCGCGTTCCGGTTTTATCATGAGATGCATAAACGTTTTGGAAAAAATCAGCAAATAAATTACTTTTCTCATATGGCGTGCTACCAGTGCCTGCTATCCAAATGCATTGTTGATGGGAAATTTGTAGATTTTTGTTTCTCTTTAGCAAACCTAAAAAAGATTTAGGATCTGACTTGATATTATTTTCCACATGTGCGTTGTGCTCTGTATATGCATGTTTCATTTCTAAGTTCAGTTGATCGCATATTGCAAGATATGTTGAAAGATTTTCGTTAGTTCTATTCCTTTTCAATGCTTTGTGAGCTTTTTGTTTTCTGTTTTTCAGATTAATAATCGACCTATTGTACCAAGCTGGTACCTTGGGATTTTTTCTTTCTTTGTTTTTTGGGCACTGTATATTCTAAAATATCATATATAACTCTATAGAATGTATCCACAGCCTTATGCAAGTCATCATTATGTAATAAAGTTTGCCATTCGATGCAATTTAACTCTTGTTTAATTTTTTCCGTAGTCTGCTTTACTAAAATCAAAGTATGATTCAGAGAAACTATTATCTAACATTGTGAATTTACCATGCACGAATATAGAGTATTCAATAGCAGTGTGAAAGACTTCATTTTTCCAAAGTGGAGCTGGTGATTCAGATACGCAAAAGTCATCGGTCATATTTGTGAACAATAAATCCAAATAGCAGTTATTTTGATTTTTTACGTGATTCACTTGATTTAGCCCAATTTCTGCACTTTTATCAAACAAAATACGAAATGTTTCATTATCACCGACAACTGGTATTAAGAGAGAATCATTTACGTCATCTAACATAAAATTTGCTGTTCGTTGATTAAAGTCCCCATATATATGAACATTTGCATCAGGCTCAAAATTTGCAATAATTCGATCAGCAAGATTGAAAAACAATTCAAATGACTCTTTGTTTGCAAAGTCTGGAGGGAAATAAACTGCGGCAAAAATATGAATCTGATCATCGATGCTAAATTTTACCCAAACATGGTCAAACTCTTTGCACTTGCGAGAAGAAATTTGTTCTGAATCATAATTAGCACTTACAGCTATTAAAACACCGCCACCACATTTTTTGTTGGATAATAGTTTATCACGATCATCTCTAAATACAATAAAGCGATCTGCAAAGACTTCTTCGTTATTTATGCTTTGCATCCCAGCTTGTTTCAGTTCCTAAAATTACATCGTAAGTACACGCCTCTACTTGTTTATAAATTTCATTCACCTTCAAAGCACTTTTCATCCTATTTAAAATTTTGACAGTAAATTACTACCTCCTGGCTTTTATTACCACTGTTAATACTAATTATCTCACCTTCCTGATATTGAGAGTTCGCTAAAACTGGGAAATCATCTGGTTCTTCAGAACCGTTGTCATCTACTTCCTCAATAGAGTTCGTCAATTTCTTTGAAAAGACATGTGCCTACATGTGCACATCTCGCATGCTGCAGTAGAGTTGTCGAAGGTCATATGATGTGAGCTGGTTCTGGATGGTTCATTCTCCGGGTAAGGGTTTCAGGTTCGTCCTCTTTCAAAACGAATCGTTCAAAGCGTTACGATTTCCAAAGACTGTGTTGGCTGATTAGCGTAGTAATCTCGATTGAAATTCAATTTGAAATCGCTTCTGGGTTCTGGGTTGTTTACAAAAGTGTTGTTTTGGTGGTTGGAATTATTAGCCTTCTCCGTTTTCTAGCTTTGTCTGCTTGTTTTTGCTGAGCTATGCGCCGCAGTTTACGCTCATCATACTCAGTCCAGTTGGCTTTCCACACCTTCCTAGTGCCCAGAAGTCGCCATCCTGAGTTTTCTTTTTGATTGTTTAGTTCGACTTCCAAACTGGGGCATGAGTCAGCTGTTAGAGGTAAAGGTGCGACTCTCTGTGATGTCATCAAATTCGCTGACAGTGACTTTATTTCGTCTAGAATGTCGGAGACCCACTAATGGATTTGAATTCATACTGCAACTGGCAGCTGTATCAAGAGACAGCTGACTGAGTTGGTTTATTTCGCTACTCATGTTGCGCAGGTCAGTTGATATTTCTGACGTCACTGTTTTCAATGAGGTAAACACATTGTCTTTTGATGCCTTCATTGCAGATATCAAATACCGAGGTAATGTGTGTTTTTTATAGCCACGACACTGCCTGCAAGACTGCTGTTTTTATTTATTGACGACAGTTCATCTTTAATACTGTTAAACAAAATTTCCATGCCTTCCATCGTATGTTGCACGATGTTGGGCTTATCAATTGGAGTACGAGTTTATGCATTACCTCCGTATTGGCATGCATTTTGCATTTCGAGGATTTTTGCTGATCGGTCAATTGAGCTTGCTGCTTGACAAGCTCATTGAACTCAAAACTAGCCGTGATGAGATTTTGGCACGAGTCACAACACGGGAGTACATATGACGAGGGATCAATCACTTTTTTGTCCTTTTTACGGAGAGAGTTCCGTGGCACTAGTACACCCACACACGCGGCATGGAATTTTCGAGAACATCCCACACATGTCCACATGACTGAGTCAACGGAAGAGTCCAACGAGCTAATTTCACAACTCATTTTTGTTTTTTTTGTTTGTTTTGTTAATTTTCGGCAAAACAAAAGCACTCAGAACAAAAACAAACGTATGCAAAAATTATTGTAGATACAAAAGCACGTGGCTAGGAGCAGAATTAAAAACGCGTGCGAACTGATTGACGATTGACGATTGCACTGTGGTCAGGGTGAAAAATTAGGTGGAATAAATTAATAACTCAAAGAATATAAGAGATAGCGTATTGAAGTTTTCTGAACAAATGTTAGTTAGTTTATGCCGCGTTGTTAGCAAAAATGTCCTATACGCCTAATTTCACCAATAAAGTAATTCACTATCAAACTTTTTTGTTTTGATAGATAGAATTACAAAATGTTCTACAAAGTTATGAAACAATAACAGCATTCAAACTTTGTGGAAGATTATATTTGTCTATCTCTTCTATGTTTTGAGATATTGCGCTTTTAAAGAAACAAAAGCCAAAAATCAGAATTTCTGTCATATTTGGAAAAATATCTATTTTTCAGGCCTACTAAATTCAAAGCGATTGTAGTTCACATAAAAATACACATTTGCTCCCAAGACATCATACTCGTACAACTTTTCTGTGAAAAGTTATCATCACTTTTGTAGTTTCATAAGCCATATATTCAAGCGTTACATTTCAAAAAGGCGCAAGTAAAACCGATAGCTTTATACACCAGTTTAATAAGTATATCTTAAAGTACATTTAAGCAAAATTTGGGAATGGTCTTTTTTGATTTTGCTTAATAGCAGAACGTTGAAAATATCGTTTTTTATGCCGTAAATCTACAATTATCGGATTTATTTCAAGTGTTTATGAGCTAAGGTAATTATTAATAGTTCTTGATGCATATAACGTTAGTATATCATAACGTAGCATTGAAACGTGATTTGTCATCATCATAAAAAATATTATGTTATATTTATGTAAGAGTTTATTACTTACTAGTAATAAAATTGAAACTTAGTATTCAATAAACAAGAGCCTAGCTTTCTCAGGTAATTCTGATGCAAGTATTCCCGAAGATATCCTATTAGCCAACGAAATTACAGGATTTGATGATAAGAGCAACCTTTTGAAGAAATCATCCATGTTTACTGTTCTATTGAACATTCTGGAGTGGAACTCTCGGTATTTCCGAATGCACTTGTTTCTTGATTCTTGAACTTATTCGCCGCATTTCTTCCGATTGGAAGCACCCTATATTTAATTAATGCTGCTCTGTGAACAAGAAGTTTATGGACTGTTGGAGACAACGCATAACAACCATATAACTTCTCGAACAATGCTCTAGTATCTTCGGCATAATCCGCAAAAGAATTATAATCGATTCTTGTTATACAGTTAATCACTGTAAGAAGGATATGGAACCGCTTCAGAAAAAAATCATTTAGTCCAGTAATTTTTGCCGTAGTTTTCCAGTCTCGGAAAAACTTTCGTGCCGTGTTTCCGTCGTTGGAATTGCCACCTCCTAAAACCGGCTCACTTATGCGTAATCCTGTGAAAAAAATTCAAGAAATAGTTAGATGTTATCGAATAATTTCAAAATAATATTGAAAATATTGAAGAATATACTATTCTTACCCAATTCCTCACGCATCGTTTTTCGAATTTCCGTTTCCTTAGCTTTTACCGCTTTGACTTTTACCGTTTGACTTGCTAACACGCCATGTAGGTTTATCAAGCACCAGTCTGTGAGACACTTTCAATAACGTTTCTATAGTTCTTATATACGCATGAAGAGGAGAAAAGCCATATTTATATTTGCCAGGATCATCACTTCTGGAATTTTTAAGTAGGGTAAGGGGATGTAATGTTAGCCTAGCTCCTTCATTCGGCCTATGTACCAAATGTGTCATTAATTTAGCGATAATCAACAAAATCATGTTGCTTTTAGCATGATAGATGTAATCCGAAGCAATTGAGACAATATTAATTATCCTATAGTTGTTCACTTCTGCGTAATTTTCGTATTCTTGAACTTTTGGGGCATCATGATTTAACTGGTTATGCTGAACAGATAATCTACACGATTTCAAGTGATCTAAATTTGGCTTAATTGAATTGATAAAGCAAATAATGCAATCTGGATGTGCAGAACATAGTTACACGTTACAAACTAACCGTTCACATAGCTAAAGAAACAATGATTTTACAAGAAAATCGTAGACCCAATGTTGGGTACATATTTTTTGTATGTTCCCAACTATGGGTGTTGTATCGATAACGTAGTAAAAAGGTTGTTATTGGAATTTTCGGTAGTTTATATTCAAGTGGCTCATTTAAACATAAATTGAAGAGACAAAATCATTGTATAGTGAATTATAATGTTTTCATTATTGAATGGCTGATAAATCATATATGAACATCATTTACATAAGTGTTTCGAGGCAGTTTTACTTTAGTTTGTTTTGTTAAATATTGTATTAAGTAAATCCAGTACAGCTTACAATGCCTTAGTTCATAAAATTAGAAGAAAAACCGTACAAAGACTGCATTTAGTAATGAATCCACCGAATGGGACGAAGTTGCATCCACGAATAGACCCAATTTGATGCTTATAGACCGACATTAAATCCACATCCCTCGAAAGTTTATGGCATTATAAAAATAGTTGTGTAACTTTTAGTGATACATGCATCGAAATGTCTTATCTAACTTATCTTTGCAAGTGTGCAACTAGTTGAATCTCGCTTACAGCTTAAAAACTTTATGAATTATAATGAAAAATGTGATCGCTGGTTGCATAATAAGCTGAGTCAAGGGACACATACCCTAGTTTGCCAGATGTTCCATAAATATAGCAGGCTTGCGAGTTGGTTCCATCATCGTAAACAACATCACTGGTTTAACAGAAACGACTTGTTTGGATAACGGTACCATAACATTTTTCAAATTTTGAATTTGCGCATTCATTAGAAGAACCGTAGCTTATAAACACTTGAAATAAATCCGATAATTGTAGATTTACGGCATAAAAAACGATATTTTCAACGTTCTGCTATTAAGCAAAATCAAAAAAGACCATTCCCAAATTTTGTTTAAATGTACTTTAAGATATACTTATTAAACTGGTGTATAAAGCTATCGGTTTTACTTGCGCCTTTTGAAATGTAACGCTTGAATATATGGCTTATGAAACAACAAAAATGATGATAACTTTTCACAGAAAAGTTGTACGAGTATGATGTCTCGGGAGCAAATGTGTATTTTTATGTGAACAACAATCGCTTTGAATATAGTAGGCCTGAAAAATAGATATTTTTCCAAATATGACAGAAATTCTGATTTTTGGTTTTTGTTTCTTTAAAAGCGCAATATCTCAAAACATAGAAGAGATAGACAAATATAATCTTCCACAAAGTTTGAATGCTGTTATTGTTTCATAACTTTGTAGAACATTTTGTAATTCTATCTATCAAAACAAAAAAGTTTGATAGTGAATTACTTTATTAGTGAAATTAGGCGTATAGGACATTTTTGCTAACAACGCGGCATAAACTAACTAACATTTGTTCAGAAGACATCAATACGCTATCTCTTATATTCTTTGAGTTATTAATTTATTCCACCTAATTTTTCGCCCTGGACCATAGTGGATTGGCAGCAAAATTTTAATCGTGCATTTAACCACTTATTTTGAAGGTATGTGCGTACGGAATGTTGACTCTATTTTGTTTTTGCCATTGGCAACTGAATGTCAAAATGGGGTTACAGCAAGAAGAGCAGCGTATCAAAATTTTGCTCGCGCATAATCAAAAAGCAAATTGTTCCCACGCCGTCTTGGCAGAATGCTATAAACGTCTGATGACTGCCAGGAAGCCTGGATCAGGAGAACATCAAGAAGCCACAGCGACCGGACCAATAGTTGCCAGCATTTTCAAATACAATGTCAACCTTTCCATCAGAGATATCGGACACAAATTGGTAATGTCCCATACAATAGTCCAAAGAGCAATAAAACGAGCAGGACTGTCAACATATAAGGTTGCAGAGACACCAAATCGAGATGGTAAGCAAAAAACAAAAGCCAAAGGAAGAGCGCATAATTTGAACATAATTTGAGTTTGTTGACCAAGTTTGACTGCGTCACAATGCGTCATAACGATGAAACATACGTCAAGGCTGATATCAAGCTTCCAGGTCAAGAGTTTTCTACGGCTACCGGAAAAAAGAAGGTTCATGATAAGTTTAAGCAGCAAAATGCCAAAGCTCCCAAAGAAATACTTGGTTTAGCAGGCAATCTGCACCAGTGGGCTGAACGCGAGAGCTTCATGACAACTGTCACTGTCAACCAAGATATTTTTGTAAACGAAAGCTTGCCAAAACGCTTATTAGCTTGCTTGAAGAAACACAGTTGTTCCGTGTTGTTTTGCCCCGACCTAGCTTCTCGGCTCAGGAATTGTAAACCGCCAATAGTGTGCAAATCGTATTCAAGGAAAAGAACCCTCTAAACTCGCCGAAACTGCGCCCAATTGAAAAATATTGGGAAATCGTAATGCGAAACCTCAAAAGAACTCAAAAAACAGCTAGAAGTGAAAAACAGCTCAAGGCAAATTGGCGTTCAGCGTTAACTAAGGTGGATATAGCAGCGGTACAAAACTTGATGAAAGGTGTGAAACGTAAAGCCCGACAGTTCACGTTTCGAAAATTGGAAGATTAATCAAATAATTTACCTGTGTTTTGTAGACGATGAACTTCAAAAAGAAATAGAGATTGATCATTTATAAAATTAACTAATCAGTGTGCAACCATGTTTGACCAATTTTTTACCGTTCTACCCTTTATAATGATGAAAACTCGTTTTTCAATGTTTCATCTTCTCTAGCAAACATACAGAAGGTGTAATGAAGAAGTACATGATTTCTCTACGGACTAATAGCATTTATTAATATAATATAATTGCGTGTGTCACTAAAAATCACTCACGTAAACAGAAATCCATCACACAATGCTCAATCAAGTTTGGGACAAGGATTTTCACGGAAATTTCTCGGATAGATCAAACCATGCTGCACTACCGCTCTCTTGGTCAAATAAGCGAGGAACGCGTCAATGGTTTCCTCTTGCAATGGCGGACCTATCCCTGGAAGGGTGGTAACTTGCAACTGTATTCCACTGTGACGTCTGCACTTCGTGTCAATGACCGACGACGCATTAGATCAGTACATTTAATGCTCAGAGGATCTGTTTGTGTTGCTACTTCCGGTCCAACAGCACCTGGTTCATCCACAACTTCATCCTCAACAACCTCGAACCACGGCTTGCAATTCCAGGCCAACATTCGTTCCACGCTCTTCTTTTTCCTCCTGCACTTCAACGTTGGGGCTTGATGGAGCCGTTTTATTCTTCTGTTCCGGATCCATATGCACTAATCCCAGAATCATATTTTCGGATACCTGTGAATCAACAAGTTGTTGTCGACTTCGATGCCACTCGCTTCGAATATCGACGTGATCTCCTTGCTGCGATCCTTCTTCAAATCACGATCTTCTCCAGCCGCTTTGAAGCTCTCACCGACGAAAAAGTGGTATAATTCGTTAAGATCCTTCACCTCCAGTTCCTTTCGTTCAGCTTCTTCCAAAAAGTCGCGCAAAGTTTCGAAATCATGCTGGCTGATGCTCGATTCTTCTTGGCTCTTCCGCTCAATGAAGCTGGAAATTGATGGGACTGAGAGTTCGCACTCGCCGTCGATAATCGCTTCATCGACCAAGCAGATAATTCGGGAGAGGACTTCGTTGGCGATTCGTGTTGAAGATGAATAAATGGAACTCATTCGGGACCGAACTGAGGCGGGAATGGAGAAACTTGAAAGACGCCGACCGAGGTCATGAATGTTATCCATTTCGATTTCGTCGTCATCCGGTTCTGGACTACGTTCAAGCTTATCCACTTCGCGCAGTTCATAGCTATCGTTTGAATATCCTGCAACCGAGACTTCGTCTTCGACGGAAGTTTCTTCCAAGTAATTGTACGAACGATCTCGACTAGCTGTTCGCGAGAACAGGTATAGTAGGAGCCATGGAGGGCCCATGTCCTTCAGAAGCTGCTGACGTTCAGCTTCCATAAGCTTTTCAAAATCATACTCCGGTAGACTTTCCTTCAAGTCTTCCAAACGCTGAGTACGCTCCTTGGCACGTTCCAACTTTTCCTCCGAGATGCTAACCGAACTCAGCTGCTGATTCAATTTATCTTCCTGGAGCTCGCCGAGAAAAATGATTACGCTTTCGAAATCCGGTGCCCGTCGAACCACCTCGTACGGATCGCTTTCATCGCCAACGAATTTAAAATCCGAATCCAAGCGGGAAGGAACGTCTGACCTTTCCGAAAATCTATCATCGGTGGACAGAAGCTCGGCATCGTTGGTGGTGGTGGTGGTCCTTGCGTCCAGTCCCTGCAAAAATATTGCCAGTGCAAACGTCGAATAAGACAAACAATGGCAAACAATAAACTCGATTATCGACTGCACTTACCATGACGCTCTTGTACTTGTCGATAATGGCGTTTTTAAATGAAATTGTTGATAAAACTTTGGGCATCTCCGTCATCGCTTGCTTCCGTTCCAGTTGACCACCATCTCTGCGAGGGAGAAATCGGGTCGCCAACAGAAGGGGATGTTGAAACAAAAGGGAAACAGAGAAAAAAAAATGTCGTTATTCAACTTGTCCCAGCGTTCCATGGGCGTGTACTGAAGGGGGGGTGTAACTGAGCTTGATAATTCCAAATAGCTACACAGATAAGTTTCACCCTCGCACACGCCTATGCTTCACATCCGACATAGCGCAGCATTGCTGGGCGAAGAACAAACGCAAAGTTTTCCAGATGAGCAGTGCAGGAAAGAAGACGAAGAAGAAGAAGAAGGAAAACTAGTACTCACAAAACTTTCCTCCCATCGACGAACGTTTGCACTGAACCGCAATCGAGCCGAGCCACCGCCAGGAAACATTCCTTGAACATCCAAAGCGGTACGGGCGACGGGCCACCTTCCGGCTCTTCCGTCAGAAGTTCGCAGATCATTTCGGCTGTCCGTTGCAGGTTCTGGAAAAGAAAAAAAATGACAGGAAAAACCAAGAATAAGATGAACCCACAGTGCACAATGTCATCCTGAAGCTGAAGGGGGATTCTCTTACGTCACTTAGTAGGCCAATGAAGATGGCCACAATCTTAAGCCAGTGCAAGTGGGACCAGTCCAGCATCCGCAGCAGCGACAGGATGTTCAATAGATCGTCCTGCAAATAGATGGAACATTCAGCGACGGACAGGATTAAGTTTTGCTTGCGGTTGTCTCGTCTCTAAAACGAAGGACACAAGCACGGAAAAGTCGTTACGGCACTTACTTCCGGCAGGCACAATCCTTGCCACTTTTCCTGGAGGGTCCGTTTTTGCACGAAATAGCCTTTGCCAAGCTGAAAAGGTTGAAGAACAAAAAAACAAACCTAAAGTGATTCAATTTTATTAGAAAAGACATGAAACTACAAAAAAGTGGAATTTCAGCATTAATGCTGCCGCCTAAGGTGCCTTTTAATCTGCTATAAATCATCGCTAATTGCTAGCAGGGGGATCATTCAATCAGCCCCGAACAAAAAATCCGATACAGCGAGAACAAAAACTTTTCTCCCACTTCTGTTGCTTCTGCTGCGAGCAATACGTCCTAATAAGAACCCTCGAAAACAAATCGGGGGAAATCTCCTCTTCCGAGAGGTGCTAAATTTATCCATACGTGGCACAGTGGGTGAATCTGGTGGGCAAACTCATTTTTTTTTCTATTACGCTGAAAACGGCAATCCCATATGAGTCATTGTTTCAAGGGTAAATATTCCCTGAAGGATAGCTGCTCTTTTCATGATTGCTGTCATTTTGTAATAAGTTACATGCTGCATTTTGTTCTTCTCAAACAAGCCATCCAGTGGAAACTAAATGATGACTACAGCAGTATTGCGAGCTCATTGCCCTGTGTGCTACCAAGCGATAAAGTTCGTTTGCTCCGTAGTTTTGGAATTTTTTTCGCAATTTCTTAGAAATTCTCAGTTTTTTCCTCGATATAATTTCCATTAGAGCCATTTGTGGTTCGAGTGTTTTTTATATCCGAAAAAAAGAGATGTAGTTTTTGCAAAGCTTTTAAGCTCTACAGATGCACAATAATGTGCGTAAGACCGCGGGATATCTTTTATAGTAGTTGTGATGCCACGGGATACTGTAGTTAGAGTTATTGTGATTGACTAAAGAATCAAGTCACAACCAGGGTTGCCACATGCACAGATTTATCTAGATTGACACAGATTTTTTTCAATTTTTTCATACAGATATCTGTATGTAAAGATTACAGATTTTTGAGAAAAACAAAGATTTTTAAGATTTTTGTAAACTTCTCGTCCACTCAAAAACTTCAAATTTTAAATATAAGTACAGTTTAGGGTCCAACTTTTATCAATACTACTTCAGATCAAAGCAACGATGGATTGAGTGATGTGTGTCGTCCGAGTATCAGGACGCTCTCAAGTCCTTTCGAATCTCGGAGAGGTTACGGCAAGGTGATGGATTGTCGTGTTTGTTGTTTAACATTGCACTGGAGGGTGTGATTTGAAGAGCTGGGATAGACACGAGTGGCACCATTTTCAGGAAGTCTGTCCAACTGTTTGGCTTCGCCGATGACGTTGATATCGTAGCACGTAACTTTGAGACGATGGCGGAAACGTACATCAGACTTAAGGCTGAAGCTGATAGGATTGGGCTAGTGATTATTGCGTCGAAAACAAAATACATGAAGGAAGTGGCTCACGAGAAGACAATGTTAGCCTCTAGCACGAGTTCAGATCGACGGTGATGAAATCGAGGTAGTAGACGAATTCGTGTATCTGGGCTCATTGGTGACCGCCGATAACGACACGAGCAGAGAAATAAAAAAGGCGCATTATGGCTGGCAATCGTTCCTACTTTGGACTCCGAAGGACGCTAGAGATCGAACAAAGTTCGCTTGAACCACAAAGTTGACCATCTACAAGACATTAATTAGACCGGTAATTCTCTACGGCCACGAAACATGGACATAGCCAGTGGAGGACCAACGCGCCCTTGGAGTCTTTGAACGGAAGGTGCTGCGTACCATCTACGGTGGAGTGCAGATGGAAGACGGAACGTGGAGGAGGCGAATGAACCACGAACTGCACCAGTTGCTGGGAGAACCTCCCATCGTACACATCGCAAAAAACGGTCGGCTACGATGGGCTGGGCATGTCGTAAGAATGTTGGACAACAGCCCTGTTAAAATGGTTCTCGAAAACGAACCGACGGGTACAAGAAGTAAAGGCGCGCAACGGGCAAGGTTGATCAAGTAGAAGGCGACCTGCGGACCCTCCGCAGAACAGCGAGGCTGGCAAGTGACAGCCATGGACCGAATAGGATGGAGACAACTTCTGTGTACAGCAGAGGCCACGCCGGCCTTAGTCTGATTAGTAAGGTAACTTCCAGTGTGCTGTTTTAGGCTCTACAAAGCAAAATTAAACAATTGACACTGACACTTCAGTAGAAAGATGGCAATCTGAAAGTCAGTTTGTGTCTGTGCCCCCAAATAATTTATCTATAAATTTTTTGAGATAACTTTTGAAGAAAATTTTATAGAGTTTCTCAGAGATTTCCAGTCATTCTTTTACATATTCCTTCTGGCGTTTCTATAGATATTCTTCAGACGATTGTAGGTCTTCCTCCAGAGATTCTATCAGAAGTTTCTTCTGGCATAGCATCAGCACTTTTTTTTAACTTTCTTGTTATGAAATATTCCATAATCTCATATGTTCAATTCTCATCTTTAAAAATTCCGCAATGGGTTATTTGTAGAATTTTTTTTTTTCAAATTTTGTCAAGAATGTCTGCAAGGATTCTTACATATAGTTCTCTAAATAATACTTCAATATTTTTTCAGGTATTCCGTTGTAGAAGTGTTTGTTTCAAAATTCCGCAAGAGATTGCTGTACAAATTTCACAGAATTGCTTTCAGTGATTTCTACAAAAATACTGTTCTTCTAATTTAAAAGTATTTGTATGCATTTATGCAGAGGAATTTTGAGAAGTTAGACTAATGTTCTTTATTGTCATTTTTGCCATTTCAAGCATAGCTATTTCGAACGTGATTTTTTGTTAGCTCTAATATAATCTTGCAGTGCGCAAAACTACAAATATTTTGCGTAATTAATAAACAGCTTCATATCGTTTACAAAAAAAAGGTTTGTGGGCTTTGGATAAGATGGAGCCTAGGTAATGGTGAGATCTGACTGATCTGTCAAGAAGCTGCTGAATCGTGACTGTCCTTATTTGATAATTATCAAATGTACTTGCCAATTTTTGGCTCTTTGCGCAAGTTACGCATGCAAACATCTGCAAGTGTACCAGGAACAAATGATGCGATATACCTGCAGTTACTTGTCCTGCAGCCCTCAACGACCCAATTCCAGATGACACAGTTTTGTATCCGTCTGCCACCAGATAGCTATAGTTGGAGTCAGTTTTTAAATGGAATTTGGAACGGTTTTCGGAGTTCGTGATGTTCTTCGCGTTCTAATACAACTGAGACAATGGTTTTGTTGTTGACATTATAATGAGCCGATGACGCAGCAACTTCTCCACTTCTTGAGCTTAGTATTGCCTCTTATCAACAAAGCAAATCGCATCTTCTAGTGAAACGCTACGGAATTCAAGAACATGCAATCCTGCAATCAGCTGTAGTTTTACTGATGGCGGCTTAAACAACTGATTTAGGGGTTTCAGATTTCGAGTAGCTGCAGGAGAAATGCTTAGATCCGGAACTCTCGATGGAGGCTTTTTACTCAATCTGCCGATTTGATTGAACACATCATTAAGCGCTTTGATCTGAACGATCCAGTTCTGACTACTGCAGCATTGACCCCAAGAAGCTGCGCCCTTCGAAGGAGTTCAACTCGATTATTGAACAATATCCAACATTCTTTGAAAGCGGTGAGGAACAAGCCATCGAAAATTATTTTCGTGAGCTGAGGACGGTAACCATCTGCAAGGACAACGAGGTGGAAGAATGAGAAGACTTCGAAACTTGTTGAAGGAAACGTCTGTATTTCAAACGAGCAGATAGGCAGCTGAGTTTTCACTTGATAGGAAAGTTCAGTGCGAACTTTTTACTAATTCCGCATTCTTTTGAAGAAGTGGAGTTAATTTTCTCGCAATACAATCTTAATAAGTCCAAAATCCGGAACCGCCAGAGCACAAAATGTGATTTTTACCAAGATTTTTGCAGCTAAACACAGATAAAAAAGAGTTTTTCGACAAAAAGTAAAGATGGGAACGAAAAATAATGTGGCAACCCTGGTCACAACGAACTGCTATCAAACGTAATGAAAAAGGGTAAGAACCGAGGTAAGAACAAGGAAGCCAAATTTCTTAAAATTAAGGCGAATCGCTGCTCCATGTATTTTTTTAGAAACAAAAAAAAAAGGCTTTTGCCATGGACTTGATTCATATAGTATCAAGGTGACGTTGAATGTGATATTTGCCCAAATTTACCAGTTCTTGGTGTTGGATCCATGCCCCTTTTTCGGTATCCCGAAGGATTGTTTAGAGGCAATGGACGCAATCCTTTACTATAAGAACGGCTGGGAGCAAAAATACAAAACATCCATGTCGTTCAAGGATTTGTACACCACTCGTTTTCACTCAACGAGAAATCGTTTCCGCCGTGGATAAAGCTCAATTCAAAGTAAATCTGGACGCACGGTTTAGTACACCACCGCGCCCCTGTTGGTTGGTACAAAAAACGTTTGACAGGCATTTGTTAATTGACGAAGAAATTGGTGAAAAGTGGTGGAACTTAACAAAATTAAATTAATTGTGCACAAACATCTAGATATTCCTTCGTAGTCTGCCTCAAAATAGTAAAAGTGTTAAAATTCTCAAAGTCAACGGTGTGTCTTGTAATCAAACGTTACAAGGATACTCTGAGTGTGGATAGAGCACAGCGCATCTATCATAAAAGTGGCACTAGGAACAAAGAGCTGAGGAGAAAGGTGTCTCCATACGTGATTTGGCAAAGAAATACGATTCCAACTTTTCCACCGTGCGCAACATCCTTTCAAGAGAAGGATATAAGTCATGTTGAGCCAGAATATATCCGAATCACTCCCTGAAACTAAAATTAGTGGCCAAAAAGCGAGCACGATTACTATATGAACGAGTTTTGACGAAATTTGATGGCTGTATTTTAATGGATGACGAATCGTATGTCAAAATGGATTATAAACAAATCCCCGGACGAAAATTTTACCTGGCAACTGGTCGTGGAGATGACCCTTCCAGGAATAATTTTTTTTTCTGATAAATTTGCTCGAAAATCAATGATTTGGCAAGGAATTTACAGTTGTGGCCCTAATATCAAGGTTTTCATCACATCTAAGAGTGTCTGAACAACTGGATTTTACCCTTCATTCGGGAACACAAGACCAACGTTATGTTTTGGCCGGATCCAGCCAGCTGCCTCTACTCTAAGAAGATACTAGAATGGTATGCTGCGAACAATGTTAGTTTCGTTGCCAAAGGGATTAATCCTCCGAATTGCCCTGAGTTCAGATCAATCAAAATATATTGGGCAATTGTCAAGCTTCGAGGATGTGGTAAAGAAGTAACAAATGAATAACAAATGCGTTTAAAGCGGAATAAGTTCGCCGGTACAGTGTCACCAGCGACTGAGCAGATCATGATGGCATCGATCACAAGTAAAGTGCGACGGTTCGTTCGAAACGGTGAAATGTAATAGCTTGTTATGTATCGTTTGAATAAATACCCTTTTGTTTGACGTTTTGATCAACCGTGCATGTTGTTTAATTCTTGAGTTGTAATCACTTGAACGAGTCCAAATTTACTTTGAATCGGGCTTTAGTCTTGAGCGAAGAAGGCACTTTAGTAGCGGCCATATCTTCAGTGTGGTAGAGAGAATTTTCCGCACACTCTTCCTACCTCAATGCGAGCTCTTCTTTCTTGTTTATATTCACCCCCGTGTTTGTATGAGGGTAGTGCATGTGAGTGGAGCAAAGTGGTTTTTATTCACACTACACTCGATCGCTCTAGAGTGAGAAGAAGAGCTCCCACATTCACAGAAGCGAATGCAGATAAATTCTCTGACGCGTGCGCCCCAGTGAGCTCACTGGCGTGGGCTCTTCTGCTAATATACAGCAGTGATTGCAAATTTCGCTTTGACGCTACATAACAAAGGAAGAAAGAATAATGTTACATCTCGCTTCCTTTTTTCGGACATTTTCTGCAACTCCGACGATGTCACCAGCAAATCACAGAAAGAGCACTGGTGCGTCCTCGCCCCAGTGTACGCGGCAGTGATCGCAGGTGAGAGCACGTGGGCTAAGACAGATGAGAGCACATGAGCGCGATCGTTTAAAAGAGAGTGTGGTTCACTCCAGGTATATCCTATCACAGGCGCACACTTTCACTCTGTCTATTTTTCACCGAATGAAAGAAGAGCACTTTGCTTTATCCGGCAACCGTCCGGCAATTGGCGGTTGGCAGCCGTAGCGTGCTCGCTCGCGCTTCGTGGGAGGAGAGAGGAGACGCATTAGTTACAAACCCAGAGGCGGTCGAAGCCCGGCCTGGCGTTCACCCCACTGAGCAAGAGAACTACTCACTCGACACCGATGGTTGTATCCTCTGTGAAGGTACAAATCTCACGCGCCGGTGTAACGCGAAATGCCATCTCTGGTGACAGGAAAGCTAGAGCTACACTGATAAAAAAGTTATGATAATATCTATGTGTCCCATCTATGATTTTTTGCAATATAACCAACAAACGATTTATATTTGCAACTACACATACTTTTCACTGTGTTCACATACCCACTATGTGTGGCCACACATACTTTTCATTTGTCACATAAAGTTCATTTGTGTATCTCAGAGGGTGCTGTTTATGTGTGAACACATCAGTATTATGTGGATTTTTTTTAATGAATTTTTGGCATTAAATATGTGTGGATTATTTCCCGTATATTTAACTGAGCGAGAGCGCCTATTGATATGTGACTCCCGAGCTACTGATCGACTGCTAAAGCTATTTGTACTGAGTGAGCGAGAGCGAGAAGGAGACGGAAAGGCCCATCGTCTGATTAAATTTTCTCCTAAGGAGTGTATCGAAAAGTAGTTATAAACATTCGATGCGTTATTACGCATAAACTACTGTATATATTTTTAGCGTGTAAGCGCCATTTGCTTTGTTTACATGTCAAAAATGATTATTCGGTTCATTCATTTCCGTTGATAAAGTTGTATTCAAAATGTCGCGAATTGAATTTGAGACTAAAAAGAAAATTCTGCACACTTGGTGCACCGAAAAGGGTGTTACTTACAGCCAGATTGCGAAAAGAGTAAATGTTCACCCGGCAAGTGTAAAACGCATCATCGAAAAGTTTGGTAAGGAGTGCTCCTCAAGGGATTTACTAAGAAGTGGCCGGAAACCCGGCTCCAGCAACCCTGATTTGGACCAAAAAGTTGTGGATTATATTCAACGGAACAAATCTGCCTCTACCGCGATCTAGCCAAGAAGTTCAGGACCAGCATCGGAATGATTCAACGAATCAAGCGCAGGGAATGACTTGAAGACGTACAAAAAGCAGAAAGTGCCCAAACAAACTCCGGAACAAAGTCTCGTGCCAAAACCAGGGCTCGAAAGCTGTACAGCTGCATTTTGGACAATGTCGACCAGTGCATTTTGATGGATGACGAAACATACGTTAAAGAAGATTCAAGAACGCTACCGGGGCCGCAGTTTTATACTAAATGTGTTGGGGAACGTGTGCCAACCGCAGATACGACTGTTGCGATGGAGAAATTCGGTCAGAAGGTGCTCATTTGGCAAGCTATTTGCACATGTGGCTTGCGTTCTTCAATTTTCTATACTAAAAGGAACTATAAATGCTGAGATTTATCAAAAGGAATGTTTGAAGAACAGGTTGCTACCATTGTATAGAAAGCACCAGTCCCCTCCTCTCTTCTGGCCAGATTTGGCATCGGCACATTACGCCAAATCCACTCTACAGTGGCTGACGGAGAATAACATCAAGTTCGTAGAAAAGACATCAACCCACCAAACTGTCCCCAGTTGCGACCGATCGAACGCTATTGGGCAATAGTCAAGCGTATATTTAAGAAGGATGGTACAGTGTCCCAAAACATGACCGATTTTAAGAAAAATTGGGCAGCGGCATCCAGGAAGTGCACAAAGGTCACTGTGCAGAATTTGATGGCAGGTGTCAAATCAAAGGTACGGGCATTCTACAGAAATGAACATGATGACTAGTTTTTCCGTTTGGATCTTTTGTAAAAATGTTAAGCTATAATAAACTGAAATAGTATGTTAATTTTAACCATGTTTTCATGCCTATTTTATTATTTGGAAGTTTATAACTACTTTTCGATACACTCCTTAACCCAGATGAACGCTCAACATTGGTTTTCAATGATTCTCTGTGTATGATTATATTAGGAGAAAATCCTCCTAAGCTAAAGCAAAATGTTCTGATGAGGTAATCGAGTGAGCTGATCGCTAAAGCCATCTTTCTCGATCCGTGGATTAAGAAGCAAAGTTTTGGAGATGTAGAGATTTACAACGCGACGAAACAAGGTCTCGTGTACAAAATGCGGAAGAATATTGATACTTCGTATGAACATCCGCAAGCTGAACCCCAATCGGCATCCGCATCAGATAATGATGAAAAGGTTGTGCATTCCTGCAACGCTGTACCTTGTGAACAAATCTTTTCCAAAGTAGAACAACCGGTTGGCGAGAAACGTAGTAGGCTAACCGCGAAACACATTTCGTAAATTGTAATTACTGTTTAAACAAATCAAATCGAATATTTCAACGATAAATACACATGTTTTCAAAAATCTCGATACGCTGATCCGAATAAGCTTATTGCTGGGAAAAGAGCAAATGAACGGTTTGGGAGAAATAGCTCTCTTCAATGAGCGGAACTGTTCGGAGCCACTTGCTATTTTGCTCAACTCTAAACCGAACCAACAGTCTCAGCGAGCTTCGGAAGATTGCTGATGGAATTTTTGAGCGATTGCCTCGTGACCCGGAAGTTATTTCCGATATTGAAAAACTCACCGTTGAGCAATGCAAGTGTATGTAGATGGTGGAATTCGGTTCGAAGCGGCCGCATCGGGACGTTTGTAATACGTTTTTGGTCAATTATTTAAAGAGTGTGCTCATACCAAGTGATTGTATCTTTTGCGTAATAACAGCTGGCCAAATCTGACCAGAACAAGGATTGAGTCGCATGTTTTCTCAGGAAAGGAAGAGCCGCTTTTGAGGCATTCTTGCCGGTTAATCTCCCTGTTTACGCAACCTGTGGTTACGAAAATCTGAGATTTAAGTCCACAGGAACATATTGCTGGCTAGACCAGATATTTTTCAGGGAATTTGGCTAGTTGCAGTGTAAATTTTCGTTCCCGAGGGAAATTTTAATTTTTTGAAATAGTATGTTTTGTCATCTATGACAACACAATGGAATTTTTGGAGAAGTTGTTCATAAAGCTTTCTGGAGCGTGTTTTGACCGATTTCTGTTGCTTTTCGTTACGATCTGGGTATGTTTGAGTGATTGAATGATCTCAATCCAGCCTTAGACTTCACTTCACTCGGTTGCACTTTTTTTGCAACTGTGCGTGTTGACACCTTCGAATTTGCCTGAAAAGCAGTAAGGACTCTTTTCTTCTTCCTTGCGTTGTTTTGTTTATGTTCACCACCACTTCCTGCTTTCCTTTCAACGGTAAGATCCTCTTTATAATGTTTTATCACATCTGCAACAAATGATTTTAGTACATTTAACGATTTTGCGATGAATCGAACAGTAGAGTTTACAAATATTTGTGTAGGATGGATTGCCTGCGTGCTAGTTCAGACGGCGCCATCTTGAATACATAATGCGCTTTTGGAAACAATGTGAGTGATTCACGTTTGTCTTTTTATTGGTTATGTACATAACAAGTTTCATTCTATTACGTAGTGGTTTGACTAAGAAAGACGATAAATACTTTGTCCGGATTTTCGAATGAACGGCCTTTAGGCATGAAGAGAGTGCAGTAGACAAACTTTTAATTGCAGTTTCAGCCGTACACCAAGACCTAACGAAACATAAGTCTGGATTGATAATATCACCAGATTATCTGCACATAGATGCATCTGCAGACGCCATTTTTGCCCTGGATACATAAGGGTGGAGGTCAAATGTCGTTACTCTGCTTGGGGGAATTACATAACTTAATCGATCCATATATATTGAAGAATCATGGATATTGCGAGCTTATTCGAAATAATACGAAGTGTGATCATAGCTCTTTAGATCGAAAGACATCCATTGTCTCTAGCTGGCAGTTTTTGTTCTTGAATGCAGGATAAGACACACTGGCATTGGCCGTTGGTAACGTTTGCATTAAAAATAATGGACAAAAATTGCCGATTTTTCATGTATTTACCTTCACCCGCACAGACGAAACTACTCATGCAGCATCTATCATAGTAACCTACGAGTCAGCAGACAAAATTTGACAGCTCTATCAGGCGAATACTAACAATGATGGCAAACACAGTGAAGCAACTCCGTTCAGAAGTGTGCGCGTTCAAAGAACGGTACGCCACCGTGTCCAAAGCGGACATCGTGCGACACTTTGTGGGCGCCGGATACGCCCGTTCCGAGCAGTCGACGAACCTGAGCGACAAAAAGCTCCAAAGGATGCTGAAGAGGAAGACCGGAGGAAGAGTGGTGACATCGCTGCGTGCGCTTGGCCGGGACCGACCGTTCAACCGGCCAAACAGTCAAAAAGTACCTGGCGAACATGAACATACATGTCGGGAAGCGGAAGGCGCGTCTACTGGTTTCGCGTCCACTGCAGGCAATGACGCAGCGGCAGCGGCTGAATAAGATGATCAACTCGATTTTCCCGACGAATCGCGATGTGGCGGTGGTGATGGACGACGAGACCTATCTCACCCTGGATGGCAGCAGCTGGCAGGGTACTTCGTATTTTACCTAACCACCCACGACCACCCCACGAAGGAAGTGAGGTCCAAGGTGAAGTTCATTTCACACACCGAGTTCTCCAAGAAGGTGTTGCTGTGGCTAACAATCAGCGAGAAGGGGATGTCCAAGCCGCTCTTTTTTCACTCCGGACTGGCCGTGAACGGGGAAGTTTATAGTACAAAATGGCGGGCATTTGCGTCGTTCATCAAGAAATACCATAAGGGCGAAGACGCGGTGTTCTGGCCGGATCTGGCGTCGGCCCACTTCTTCGAAGCGATTGTTGGAGAAGATGGAGCGGCTGAATATCGATGTGGTACCCAAGTCGGCGGACCCACTCAACGTTCCCCAGCTGCGTCCCATCGAGAATTTCAGGGCTAACCTGAAGCGTACAATTTACTCCAACAATATTGTCGCGAAAACTGAGGAGAAATTGATAAATAAAACGAAAAAAGAACTCAAAAACATGCCTCCACGCGTGTTTCTGTCCGCCATGGCAAATGTTCCGGTTAACTTCCGGAAGGCCACTCGCAAGGGCGTAGATTTTTTTGCAAGTAAGCTTAAATAATTACCTTTCGTGGGAAATTGATCACAAGCAATTATCTGTCTTAGCTTTTTTTATCACCATCCCAAACAGTCCATTTTTTTAATGCAAACGTTATGCACGTATATGGATTTCCAGATAAACTGACGCAATTCTCAAGCTCATTGTTGCCATCGTCTTTCGATGGATCTTCTCTTAACTTCTCTGAAGAATTTTCCTGAACTTCTCTGAATAATTCAACTTAGCTTCTCTGAAGAACTTCTTTGAACTTCAGAAGAGAATTTCCCTGAAAATTACTAATGAATTTTTCAAAAGTTATCTGAAAACTTCCCGAAGATCTCTGAAAAACTTCATGGAAGTTGTCTAGAGAGTTTCTCAAAAGTCCTATGAAGAACTTCTCAAAAGTCCTCAGTTTGAAATTGGAGCAAATAATTTTATTGCAAAATAAACTTTCGTGATGTTTTCCATCACGAGCGATTCACGTCGGACATTGTCACCCAAATGCACCTGGACAAAATCTGCGGCCTGGTTTGCTGCCGTTTGTCATCGCTTGTGGTAGCGCTGCAAATAAAAAATTGGGATGATTAATTCAACTCAAAGATTACCATTCATATATTAACGTACCCATCCTTCAGACAGAGATTGTCACTATTATCCGCCCTAAGGAAAGTATCGTCATTGGAAACCCTTACCGCCTTAATCCAGTTGAAACTTTCCTCCATTTGTTTATTATGTAACAATGTGATCGGGAGAAAAATTCCAAACGATGAAGACTACGAGGACGACGACTTGCGTTGTGTTAGTGGACTTGACAGTTCTACAATTTTCATGGTAAAAGAACACACTTTTAAATTTACACACTGAACCGAAAAAAATACACTTTCAAATCAAAAACATAATTTTTGTAGATGATAATTTTACTTTCAATTTAATGAAAAACAACCACTTTTTAGAAGTAAAGTGCAAAACTTTTAATAAAACAATATTCCTATTTTGTGTGTAGAAGTTCACTGAACAACTTTACAGAATTTTTCAAAGAAATTTTTTGAAATTCATTGAAGTTCCTCTGAAAAACTTTTCTGAAATTCCTCTAAAAAATAACCCTTGAGTTTTTTTGAAGAAACTCTTTTAAATTACTTTCCTGGAGTTCTCTGAAGAACTTTCCCGACTATCTCTGAAGAACTTCCTGAACTTCTTTGAAGAGAACCCCTGAATTTCTCTCTGATTTTTCTCTTAACTTCTCTGAAGAGCTTACTTGAAATTCACTTAAGAACTGCCCCGAAGTTCTCTGCATAACTTTCCTGAACTTTGATGTATACAGAAACTGCTACGAGTGCAATGGGTCCTTTCTTAGTTCAATTGGTAAAGGCGCAGCTACAAACCAATACCATGCTGTATGTGACTGGGTTCGATTCTCGTGGTCTAGGATTTTTTCGTTAAGGAAAATTTCTCGACTCCCAGGGCATCGAGTATGATTGTACTTGCCACACAATCATACTAATGCAAACATGGTACCTGGCATCGAAAGCTCTTAATAGTCTCAATTAATAACTGTAGAAGTGCATTTAAAACACTGAAAGCAAATAAACTTGAAATGCTAGAAGAAGAAGCAACTGAAGCATTTCTTTTTCTTTCTCTGTCCGTAGCTACCGAATGTGCCCATGCCTACTTCCGGAATTTATTTTTAAAACCACACAACTTTATATATGTGACCACAAAGAAATTCAATTGTGTATACACTGGAAAAAAAATGTGATATGGCTGTGTCGAAGATTTCTATTACATAGCTACTATCACTTCATGGCTCATAATTTTACAAACCCGTTTCTCAAATCTCATAGAGCTATGACGTAGATATTTATAACAACTATATTATAGTAAACTACCTTAAGGTGAAACGAAGGTGTCCTTTGTGATACGATTTAAGGATTAGGTTAATTTTTACTTAACGATTTTTTAAACTAAAAATCACAAACAAAACAAAACAAACAACGCTTAAATCGCTAACCAACGGATACTCCAGCAAACGATTCTAGAAAATTTCACGCTTGAAGTCCTCATATATTGTTTGTGCTCAGAAAACTTCCAAGTGATAGCGACTTGATCCCGTGTGTCCTTAAGTGTACTATTTGGACGAAGTGTACTACTTGCCCATTGCTGTTGGTCGGTTTTGTTTAAAACTAGCAAATTTAGATTCGAGATGATCAATAAATCTCACGCTAGCGGATCAATATTTGAACATTTTGTTTCATCTTTTGAATTCATCCACTTCCATCGATTTCCACCTTTTTGGAGTAAATCTTGAAAATCTCCTTACCTCTTGCCTAACTGCTTTGAACTGGGTAATAATAAGAGAGCATCTAAAAAAAATGAAAGAGAAGCTAACTCGCTTGTTAGTTGCAAGAAAATGTTGTCTTCAGTAATGCGAAATAGATCATTTAAATAACATTTACCGTTGAACCTCTGTTCAGATCAAAACATTAGTTCTCAAAAATTTACCGACAAATCCTGCAATGCAAAAATCCAATAAGTTCTATCAATATCGTTGTTCTATATTTACCATATTGATTTGGCCAAAATTTCGCCATTTACTACCCACAGTCATTCTGTGAAAAGTAGAATAAATAACAAAGCCCCCATGGCACGATTGCTTCCGCTGAGACACCCGGTCGTGACACCGAGCCGAACATGAGCAAGCTTTCCTTGAAGGGCGCGAGGGAATCTTTTCTCCCACCATCCCCTTGTGCCAACAACGTAACGTAAATAATTACCTGATCGATTAGCACCCGCAGGGCTCCGGCCGACAGACAACCGCGCCGCAACTCCGGCTCATAACGTGGCTTCACCGGGGGAGTTCGCTGCAGGGCCAAACACCGGAAGTATGCGGCGGACCAGCGCAATAAATCAAACGGCTGTGTTCGGATGACAGCTGCCCAGGGGGGAAGTGGCGGGGAAGGGGGCGATGAAAAGAGAAAGGTTGAGAAAATTTGTTGAAAGGCAAGAAGTTGGGAGGACGGGAAAAAATCCACTTTTCTCACGTTACACTTGGAAACCCTTACCTTTGGCGTAAAGTTTGAGCACGTTGTTAAAGTTTTCCGGTATCACAATCTGCTCCGGGCAGTAGATTTCCTGCAGCAGGACCATCGGGGACTATTCGTGATTTGTTTTTTAATGTTTTTGTTTTTCAGCCCCGGGCGGTCGGATAACTTTTGGCAACGTCAGGATCGTGCGAGGATAGTTTTCGTGTGAGTTCGATACGGTTCGATTCGATACTGACTGGGCGTTGTTGAGGTGGTGTGTTATCGATACATCGAAGGAGGACGTCGAGTGCTAGGTTTTATTTTTCGGCTGTTTATTTGAACTCGTTAGAAAAAAAACGGCGAGTGCGCACGTGGTTGTTTGCTATGATACCGTTGCCACGAGCAACGGCTGGTAGTTGTTTACATCAAAGAGAGATATGGAATGTGCATGTCTGGTAGCAATATAGGGTCATGGGATGTTATGTCACCCTAGCTTCTTTATTTGGACTGTGTCGTAAATTTAGCAAAAATTGGAAAATTCATGTTGACATCATGATGATCAATTAATTTTAAGGTTATTGCGGAATTACTTATCCATTTATATTAATAAACCTTCGTGAAATACTTGATTTCCTTTGTTCCTAAACTTCTTTGCCATAACTTTACTGATTATGCTGCAAAGATTTCCTTCACAATTTTCAAATTATATTAGTTTGATGAAATTGATCCAATATACTTAGTAATCCATCCAAGATATACAAAAAAAATAGTCACATATTATAAATTAGGAGTGAAATCACAAGAAAACAGCAGACCCAATTCAAAAACACATACGTTTGTCAATGTTCCATACTGTGGCGTAGTATGCTTATCAAACCTTGTTCAGCATGTTGATAGTCACCCTTCGTACAATACTAATGTGTAGCAAATAATTGTCGATATTGCCGTCTTGGTATGTAATGTATTTTTTTAAGGCAGACTACGTCTTACGACATGGGTAGAGTGTCAAATGAAAATAAGGAAATAGCGACCGTCACGAAAATATTGCGATGATGTCTTATAATATCGTTTTGCAGACAAAATTTAAAAATTGGGGAAATATCCTTATCAACATGCAACCCTACACCCAAAATAAAAAAGCAAGATTGTAATGCAATTTCGCATGAGTTGGTTTCATTTCTCGTAATGGATCGCAACTTGGAGAAAAAATGCAACTTGGTCGTGGGCAAAAAAGCAAAAAAACAGCATCAATTCGATTAGAAAAATCCAATGTGTGCGTGAGGTTGTACAGTTGATTAGTAGTAGTAAATCCAATGGCTCACAAAAAAAAAGATTACGATCCGCTACTGAGAGTCGAACCGCGACCGTCAGCATGACGGCTCTTCATTGTAACCATCCAGTCACCACTACAAGCTGAGGTGAACGGTGTAACACTAGTTGTTGGGTCTTAAAAACATGAATTTCTGTCACATGTAGCCTTTGGGAAGTGTAAAAACAGAAATTTCACATCGCTAGAACTGATCTGAGCCATTGGCGGTATAGGAGCACGATCAAGCCGGCACTCCCTTCCTCCTTGCCTACCACGCACTGTGGTAGCTAGGCGAGAGATTGTCTGCTTGTCGTCTTTCAAACATGCCCTACGGTCAATTTCAAACTACTTCTATTCAACTTCATAACCTGCCGTACTCTTACGCACCTATCAATACTTTCTTTTCACGTTTTCTTCTGGTAGAAATTGCTGTCCACTCCTAGGGTTGCATGTTGATTGAAAGGATATTTCCATCTTTTAAACATTATAATTGATTACGTGCTTCATGCAACAACAAAAAACATGATTAGTTAAATGTAGACAAAATTTACTAAATGCACATCCCCGGCATCCGCAATGAATGTACTTCAACACCCGAGCCATCCTGTCTCTCCTTCAGTGTTGACCTATGTTCCTAGCGGATGCACCTCGTCTCGAAGCTAGAATCCTTCCTGGATTTTCTAACCTAGCTAATTTGGTTAATTTTATCCTTCGTGTACCTTCGTTCAACGTTCGATAGTATCATTTGAATGAAGATGTCGGATCAAAGTCGCCGTAGAAGGCCTCTTACACCATTTAAAAAACAAAACATTTGTTGTCACAAAAATTACTTTGGACAATTTCAATGTATGTAATTGTTGATACCGTAATTTGAATAGGGCCCCGGGAATTTATACATTACCACCTTAAGGACCGTATCGTTTTTTATGGGTACACCTTGAAGCAACGTTGCAAAAACAAAAAAACTATAAATTAATTTGACAGCTGCTTATTATACGCGTGTTTTCGGCATAGTAAACAAGTAAATTATGCATCTGAAATGATATGTTTTCACTTACGTGCACTCAAGTGTCGAGCTTAACAAGAGCTTCGAATTTCACTTCTCAATGAATGAGAGCTCCTCGATGGTGACGTTAAAATTACTACACAACGGAAGAGGCATGAGTCTTCTCTTAGCATTTCAAGCCTATTGCTTTCACAATTCGCTTATTGCTCTCTCTAAACTTAGTGTTCTAAATTCACTTCCACAGTTATTAATTGGGAGCTTTCGATGCCACTTACCATTTCTGCATTAGTATGATTGTGTGGCAAGTACAATCATACTCTATGCTCAGGAGATCAAGAAATTTTTCTTAACGAAAAACTCCTAGACCAGACCGGGAATCGAACCCAGCCACCTCCAGCATGATGTTGCTTTGTAGCCGCGCCTCTACCGACTGAGCTAAGGGAGGACCCGGCATGAGTCATAGTCCTCATTTTTTACACATGTTTACCGAACCTGTCCCAAACGAGCAGAGTTTCTGGCGATCCGCAAAGCGTCCACTGGGCAACGCCGTCCGAACGCCGGATGAAAAAAATTCTCGACGCTCCGGTACCAGGTGCCAAATCTGTTGCCGATCCCATTGAATCACCGCCAAGAAAACCACCCATCAGCCTCCGTTCAGCATCGACTCGCAGCAGCCGCCACCGCCTCCACGCTGGCTCCTCCTCCAGACTAGGCTAATCCGGTTTGCAGTTTGCCACGCAACCACCCGCCGATGGACAGCTCTACGACTCGGAGCAAATGGTCGAGTTCGTCCAAGAGCTCTATCGCTAACTACGTTCCTGCCGCTCCAAGGAGCAACAGCTCAAAGCCGCCATATCCGTGACGATGAAATTTATTTTCAAATATGGACCATAACCGCACCATCAACATCGCAAATTGGAATGCTTGTTCCATCCGGAACAAAACAATCGAGCTCGGTGACTTCCTTAAGAGGCCATCGTCACCGAGACACATCTCAAGCCGGAACTCACCGTTTTCATCCCAGGATACCGCATTGTGCGATTTGATCGTAGCGGCTCTAGTGGAGGAAGAGTTGCGATCGCCCTGCGCTACAGCATCAACTACCATCTGCTTCCGAGTCTTCAGCTGCAGTCAATCGAAGTCATCAAAATCGATGTAGAAACTGTAATTGGCCCTATCACCATCATCGCGGCTTATTATCCCAAGCAAGCCAGCACCGCTAACGGAACAACAACGGTCCTACGGAAGGACACTCGCAAGCTCACTCAGAGGCAGGGGCAATTTATCATCGCCGGGGACCTAAATGCGCAACACGAAACCTGGCGGAACCGGAACGTAATAATTCTGCAGGAAGACATGGAAGAGGGACATTAAACCGTCCTGGGCCCGGATACTCTCACCCGGTTGAGCAGATCCGGAGTCCATTCCACAATCAACATCTTCCAGCCGATCGTTCACCAGGAGCTCAGCTCGGACCACTATCCAGTGGTGGCCGAAGTTGGCTCCTCGGTCAACCGGCACGGAATTACCAGACGCAACTACCATCGTGTCAGTTGGGAAAGGTTCCGACAACACGTTGACGACAACATCGACTTCCACATGCACCTTGAATCGGTTGATGACATCGAACGGCAGCTGCAGAGCATCGAACAAGCGATGTCCCAGGCCCGGGAGCAGCATGTACCGGTGATTGATCAGGTGAGTAACTCTGTACCCATTGATAGACCCACAAAGAGCTATTCAATAGCGCAACGCTTCGGTACGGAAGTTGACCAAAGATTGTACATGACAAAACTAATCAAGGCCCGATTCCACCTTTGATCCCACTAGACGGCAATGGCTCTAAGGATCAGCTTCGAGTCACATCCTGCAGAAAAGGCTGCTGAGATAAGTCAACAGCTTCGTCTAGCTCCCATAATCTCGGACAAAACATCGTCAGTCCCACGAAGCTGCCGTTAGCGCGTTTATTACTAACATCCATTTAAACCCCAACGACTTCAAAGAGGAGTTGGAGATCTCAGCTGACGAATTGTTGACTTTAATCAAAGGCTCAAAGAACATGAAGGCCCCAGGTTTCGACAACATCATGAACTTGGAGCTCAAGCAATTGAGCCCCCAGTTCTACAACCATCTGGCGATGGTTTTCAACCAATGCCTGTGACTTAGCAACTTCCCCTCGTGTTGGAAATCAGCTAAAGTCATCCCCATCCAGAAACCTGGAAAATATCTTTCATGCTTCAAGAGCTATTTATAGGCCCGTCAGTCTTCTCTCAGGATTATCCAAGCTGTTTGAGGAAGTGATCCACCGTCGGCTTCTTTCATCTGCCGACGAGCTGAACATCTTGCTTGACGAACAATTTGGCTTCCGACGTGGTCGGTCGACAATTCAACAACTTAATCGAGTCGTTAACATCCTCCGACGGAACAAGTCTGTTTCTAAATCATCTGCCATGGCACTTCTCGACATCGAGAAGGCCTTTGATAACGTGTGGCATGATGGCTTGGTGTACAAGCTGCATCGATACAATCTTCTGTTGAAGATAATTAAAAATGATATGTTGGACAGGACATTCCGTGTTTCGCTGCAAGGTGCAGTTTCCGATGCACAGGAGATCTCCGCCGGTGTTCCGCAGGGAAGTATACTAGGTCCACTTCTGTTTAACCTATTCACCTCGGACATACCCCCGCTCCCTGAAAATGGATCTCTGTCGTTGTTCGCTGATGATACCGCAGTCGTCCACACTGGTAGGGTACCAAGAGCGCTTACCGCGAAACTGCAGCGAAGCCTGAATGTTCTGTCAGAATACTTCACCGAATGAAAGGTCTGTATCAACGCGGCGAAGACCCAGGTCATCCTATTTCCACACTCCAACTCTCCTAAATTTGTTCCGCCTGAGGATTGCAAAGTAAGACTAAACAACACAACAGTGGAATGGGCCAAATCAGCTGTCTATCTTGGCATTACCATAGACAGCAAGTTTATTTTCAGGGAACAGGTTGACAAAACTGTCACAAAATGTAACGTTCTGTTGAAGCTACTGTACCCATTGATCAACAGAAGGTCTACATTATCCCTGAAAAACAAGCTTTGTGTCTACAATCAAATCATACTTCCAGTCATCGAGTACGGCATGCTAATCTGGGAGAGTTGCGCAAAAACACATCACCTGAAACTTCAGCGTGTTCAAAATAAGTTCCTCAGGATGATCCTGAACACCCCTCCGAGGACAAGATCTGAGGTCCACCGTCTGGCCGAGATAAAAATGCTCGATGATCGCTTTAGCGAGTCTATCAATCGGTACAGGGCACGCTGCCTGACATCGGATCACCAGATCATCCGGAATCTGGTTCCCCACCCCTAGGTTTTTCCAATTGTAGTTTTAGTTGTAGATTAGATTACAATGCCCCAAGGGCTGAACGGAAAATTTAATGTAAAACATAAACATTTCAAACACAACAAACACAAAAATTAAACAAAGCTGAAGAGCCCAGTGGGCTGAAACACTTAAAATGTAAAAATTAGTATGTAAGACAAATTAATGGAAATATAAAACATGTTAAGTAAGTAAAAAAGGAGCTTAGAGCAGATTGGAACGCTATGTCACTCCGACCTTAAGTGATAGAATTAGGACAATTTTTAACCAATAAGAACATTCATGTAACGGGTGGCAACTAAAATTTTGGAATTTCTTTCTCAAGCTGTCAAAAAAAGACAAACATAAGGAGTGTATCGAAAAGTAGTTATAAACATTCGATGCGTTATTACGCATAAACTACTGTATATATTTTTAGCGTGTAAGCGCCATTTGCTTTGTTTACATGTCAAAAATGATTATTCGGTTCATTCATTTCCGTTGATAAAGTTGTATTCAAAATGTCGCGAATTGAATTTGAGACTAAAAAGAAAATTCTGCACACTTGGTGCACCGAAAAGGGTGTTACTTACAACCAGATTGCGAAAAGAGTAAATGTTCACCCGGCAAGTGTAAAACGCATCATCGAAAAGTTTGGTAAGGAGTGCTCCCTCAAGGATTTACCAAGAAGTGGCCGGAAACCCGGCTCCAGCAACCCCGATTTGGACCAAAAAGTTGTGGATTATATTCAACGGAACAAATCTGCCTCTACTCGCGATCTAGCCAAGAAGTTCAGGACCAGCATCGGAATGATTCAACGAATCAAGCGCAGGAATGACTTGAAGACGTACAAAAAGCAGAAAGTGCCCAAACAAACTCCGGAACAAAAGTCTCGTGCCAAAACCAGGGCTCGAAAGCTGTACAGCTGCATTTTGGACAATGTCGACCAGTGCATTTTGATGGATGACGAAACATACGTTAAAGAAGATTCAAGAACGCTACCGGGGCCGCAGTTTTATACTAAATCTGTTGGAGAACGTGTGCCAACCGCAGATACGACTGTTGCGATGGAGAAATTCGGTCAGAAGGTGCTCATTTGGCAAGCTATTTGCACATGTGGCTTGCGTTCTTCAATTTTCTATACAAAAGGAACTATAAATGCTGAGATTTATCAAAAGGAATGTTTGAAGAACAGGTTGCTACCATTGTATAGAAAGCACCAGTCCCCTCCTCTCTTCTGGCCAGATTTGGCATCGGCACATTACGCCAAATCCACTCTACAGTGGCTGACGGAGAATAACATCAAGTTCGTAGAAAAAGACATCAACCCACCAAACTGTCCCCAGTTGCGACCGATCGAACGCTATTGGGCAATAGTCAAGCGTATATTTAAGAAGGATGGTACAGTGTCCCAAAACATGACCGATTTTAAGAAAAATTGGGCAGCGGCATCCAGGAAGTGCACAAAGGTCACTGTGCAGAATTTGATGGCAGGTGTCCAATCAAAGGTACGGGCATTCTACAGAAATGAACATGATGACTAGTTTTTCCGTTTGGATCTTTTGTAAACATGTTAAGCTATAATAAACAGAAATAGTATGTTAATTTTAACCATGTTTTCATGCCTATTTTATTATTTGGAAGTTTATAACTACTTTTCGATACACTCCTTAGTTGAAGAAGATCTGATTTATTCAAATAAATGATACATTGTCCATTGTTGAAAAAAAATTAAGGAACATTTGAAAACGGTCCGTAATCGGATGTTCGGCGAAGCTTCCGTTTGATGTCGGAACAGGAGCGTTGTACGGCCTCCATGTCAACTTTGCGAATGCATCTCTTGATTCTACCAATCAACTGTTTTCAATTCGTGGCTCTCCAGTTATTTTTGTACACCAAGGAACTCAAAACCCCGAAGAAATCTTTGATTGGGCGACACTGAGGCAAATTTGTCGGGTTGTGGTTTTGGGGTACAAATGGGATCGAATGGGTATTCAGGAACGATTGTGTTTTTATGGTGTAATGCGATGACGCTTTATCCGGCCAAAACACGTATTGTCCATCAGCATGATGTTTTTGTAGAAACGGGATCAACATTTTCTTCAAACATTCGTTCTGGTACACATCTTGATTGATTGACAAACCAGAGGGCTTGAACCATGGCATAGAAATGCCTTTCTCGGAAATGGCAATGTACAGCATCACTTTCTGTTCAAACTTATGTTTAAACTTATATTTTATGTTCGGAGGTGTAGTAGAACTATCCGTTGAATAGTATCGATCGTTTCCGGGAATCTGCGTCTTCGAAAGAGTGAAGTAGCTTTCGTCGTCCAAAACAAAACTTTTTCCGGAATAATTTTTAATCAACCAACGGCATTGGGATTTCAGCGTAGAAATCTGTGCATCAGTACATTCCGGGGCTCGTGTCTTCTTTCGGCACTTTATTCCGACTCTTTTCAATGTTTTGCAGATGTACTGGTGAGAACAGTTGAACTTTTTTGCGGCATCCCGTTGGCTCAGTGAATCCTTGTTGTTGAAGGCACGAGAAAGAGAACGAAGTCCTTTTGCGTCCATAATTTTGGCTGGTCTTCCACTACCTTGCTTGCGAGCAGTTGTTGGGGATCTTAGGATATGGTAAACAGTCGAAGTCGCAACATTTTCGCTTTTGAAATGTTGTACCGTATACGTTTTGCCGAGATTTCTGTGCAGTTCGTAGAACTGTACAACGCGCTCGCGAAATACTTCTTGTTTCGACGGCATTTTGAGCAAAACTGAGCAAGCATAAACAAAACAGAAAATACTAGCAGAAAGAGGAGAGAAAGAGCTAACGCATACACACTCTTATTTCTCTCTGAGCTCGTTTGTTGTTAAGCATAGAGGCCTCGAAAAAATTCCAAATTTTTAATTGCCACCCGTTAGCTCTCATTACGGAAACTCATTTAAGCCCTAGCATTGAGTTGAGTATCCCAAATTATACAATTGCAAGATATCATCGTGATGACGCCAAAAGAGATGGAATCGCAATCATAATAAACAAGCGTATGCAGTTCCTAGTACTACCGCACTTCAATACCAAAGTAATAGAAGCGATTGGATTAGAGATGGATTCTAGTGTATTTTATTTAAGGAAGGAAAAATCGGGTAAAATGGACCACTTCCTGGCATCCGACCAAAGTAAAATTTGTTCTCTACAGTTTTTCAGCTTGTTTTGCAAATTTACAGTGCATTTGGGTTCAATATAATTGCATCAAGTTTAGCTTTTGGGTAATAATTATAGTTTGCATCCAAAAGGAGGGGAGAAATAGGCAAAATGGGACACTTAGTGTGGTCAACCCTAAATGAAACTAACACCATTGGATTCCCGCATTTTTTCCCATAAGATAAGCTATTTTTTAGGACTTCTACCCTGCACCGTCTAAATTAATGGGATTTTGGATTCATTTATGCCCACTGTGCATTGCACACTTAGAAATTATGAATTTTACACGAGACGTAATTCATGTTTGTAAAAAGTCAGGGAACGTAAAGAAAGATTTCGTGTAAAATTATGTCTACTGAGACTGATACATACGCAATTCGACGAAAGACGTGTTTGATTGAATTTATTTTCGCATCTCTTTGAACTCATTCTTATGTGCTAAAGGACGCTTGCATGTGTCGGTCTCAGGGACAGAAATTTACACGAGATCTTGATAGTGTGTAGATTTACGTGGAAATCACGTAGCTCTTACGCCAATTCCACGTATTTATTACTGGTTTTTTCGGTGGATGAAAATTATGTGCATTTCACGTGGATTTGACGTGTCGATTTTTCTGAGTTCCCGCTTCATTATGGTGCAATAAGTTTTGATTGGACGTAGTTGAGGGACCGTTCGATGGATTCATGTCCTTGGAGAGCACGCTCTTAAAATAGTGGCATGAAATTACATCCGGGAAAAATAGTGGTTCTTCATTGTGCTGATCGAAAAATGGCAAAAGTCATTTTTGGAAGCACTCAGTCTTATAAATTCCACCATTGATGGTGTCTGTTGTGGCGAAAATTTCGCTTCGCTTTCCACAGATGCAGAAAGGTAGCCCAATGAGGTATATCGATGCGGATTTCGACATTATCGTTTATGGTCCTGCCATAGTATTAATTTAAGGTCAGCTTTGACGTTTGTCTCGTCATCCATAATACAGCAACATTCCAAACAACAACGCAATTCACAGAATGTAAACAATTCAATTCAAATAGGAACTGTGCAACTTTTCCCTAATTTCTGATAAATGGGAAAAAAGTAACAGCCAGTTGAAAGTGTCGCTGTAATTTCGAGTTCGCTCTTTAAGTCTTCTCCGCAGCAACAATGAAAAAAAAGTCAATTAAAACAATATCCATTCTAATCACGCTTTCCTCCAATCTTTCCCCCTCACAGAACTACCGCACTCTCCGCCGACCCTGTGGACCGAGCACACCAAGTACGACCCGGGGGACATCCTGCGGGCCAATTGTTCGACACCACCCTCGAAGCCGGGTGCCACCATCACCTTCCTGCTGAACAGTATGACGGTAAGATTCTCTACAACCACTTAACATGCTCCCGTCGATGGAAAGGATGGTCTCTTCACACGGGATCCACTTACCAACCCACATACAAGCTTCCAAAAGAGGGTGGGGGGCCAGGAATGCGAAACCGCTGCAGGAGCTCATTTGCAGTTATGCGCGGGTGATTAATAAAGAAGTACTTCTGCTTCTCCTGTGGATTCCCACTCATCACCATCCGCCACAGGGGATCGGTTAAATGAACTGGAACCTGGAACGAAAGTGCTGGCAATCGGATTGGAACTTTCCACATTTCAACCAGTGGCGTTGCAAGGGAGGTGAACTGACTGAATCTGTGAATGCGGTCTCAATTGTGGTCTTGTTATCTTTTGACTTTTTAGCATGCTGCGTCACTGGTCGGCTAGTTCCGATTATCACAACAGTAATGAAAGTACTACATAAGCACATGCTTTCACTGATTCACCATCCCGAGTAGGAGAATATCCGGTACCATTGGAAATTATGATCATGATACCGGAAACTGATATGGATAAGCATGAAAGAAAAATCAATATCGATGTTCTGAAAAAAAGTATGATCCTTCATCTTCTACGCTCATAACTCCTCGCATTTATTTTATATATATTAGCAGTGCGGTTTCTGCCCGGGCTGGCCACCCCGAGCCAAAGGTGTGCTCCTGTATGGGAAAGGTTATTTATTAGTGTCATTAGTGCCGGACATAATTCCTTTTAATTAACACATGGACCCGGCAGTAACGGCAAGGGCAATCGAGCAGGGCAAACCGGGGACAGCAACTGGAATTGTCTGCGATGAGTAGTACTTTGAGTGTCCTGAACGACGCTTCCCACACCCCAAAGGTGCGTTGGTGCTGCGATAAGGTTCCTTCTAATGATGAAGATGACGACGATGATGATGATGATGATGATGATGATAACGTTTGCTGCTCATGTTCCTCCCGCGTGGCATGGTTACGAGAAGGAAGAGTTTGCCTCGCAGTGGGAATTGATACTTCATGCTTCTAATTTTCTTACCACAGCGCAGCACCGACTAACTATAGGCTATGGAAGATGACGATGTCCTCGAGAGTAGGCTGGAAGGTATCAGTCCGTGATTAATAGCGAAGAAGTTTCAAGTCGGCTCGCTTCCAGGAAACCCTACACGGCTTAGCACGAACGGTTACACTCCGGCCGGTTGATGATGTGGATGTTAATTATTCAATTACTGTTACTCTACGTTGTGCTTTTATGGGCGAGAACTACGGTCATGATTTATTTATAACAGAGAAATTATTGGTTCATTCATTATGATTTGCCCAGAGCGGAGGAAGCTAGTGCGTGCCAATAAGGGAAGCCTATTATAGATGAAGTATATGATGTTGGAGGCTTATGGAAGACTTGTGGGGAAACCAGTGTTACATTGGTTATGCTCTCGAAAAACAATTTTTCTTTCGTATACGATTTTAATTATGGCTTGATTTTGCAATGAACTTTCATCGTATTTTTCTGACCGTTAATAATTCAATAAAACGTGAGTCCGTTCATCTAACCATTGATTGTGTGCGAAAAACGGCCCGGTTTTGACCTTTGATTTCGACTATACCCAACGAAGACTACACAGATAAAAAGAAACATTGAATGTTCTTATGAAGTGAACAATATCCTTTAAGCATATCGCACAGTTCTATTTTTTTTGTTTCAAGGCCGTGAGACTCCCAAACAGATGTGGGATGCGTTGGTAAGGATTTACGAGAGGAAGGGCATGGCGAAACGACTCCACCTTAATCGACAGACACACAAGCTGAAACATACGGAAGGTTCGCTGCAGGAATATTTCGTCAAGTTTGATCGCATAATTTGTTTATAACGAAATGCTGGTGGTCAAATGGATGACGTAGATGTTGTTTGCCGACTACTTTTATCACTGCACAGTGGCCCAGAATGCGAATTTAGCTGGAAAGATACATTTTCATCATAAGTTTGAAGTTTTGGAGCAAAATTGTCTTCCACAAAGTTGTTTATAATAACAAGACGCTTGTTGTGGTGTAAAATAAAACTAGGGTGGTTCTTATTCATTATCGAAAATCTAACTTTTTAATTTGCAAAAATAAAGGCATACGTTGTTGGAAAAAGTAGTAGAATAAATAATTTCAAGCACCTTTGATGATATATTTTTTTCTGAAACTTTTGATATTACCGAATTATAGCATTTTTTCCAACGTAGCCAAGGGTGTCCCAATAAAAATCAGTTATTTTGCTGTAACTTTTTAATTTCAAATTTTCCAGCAAAGTTGTCTTCCCATTGATTCTAGAACAATGAAAGTTACAAATTTTGGTGTGCTAAAATTGTCTCTATCGTATGTCAAACAAATTTAATTATGGTTTTTGTAAATAAAACAGGCCTTTTTCAAATGTTGGTTTTTCTAATTGGGGCACATCAAAAATAATGACTTAGCAGCATTTGAAAGGGTTTTAGCAAGGGTGAGTCGCTCAGCACAAAATCACTTGTGCCGATTTATTTTATTGTGCCTTTATTCGTTACGATGAACACTTGTGTTCCGATCGTGGTGCCAATAGGTGCCCATGTGTGCCACGGTAACTTGACAGTTCAATTGCAATGGATGCACATCACTTCCTCGGTTAGAATCCAGAATTTGTCTGCGTAAACAACACCACAAACTTCAAACGTCAATTTTCCAGGGCTGCTAGGTTATATCTTTGAAAAGTACATCTGTCAAAAATGTGCCACATAAGTTCCATTATGGTGTAAGACCTTCGATTACGGCGTGCCTGGCACACTGTTCTAAGCGACTCACCCCTTGAGTTTTAGTCATTTCATATCATGTCTGATAACCAGGAATAGATAATTTTGTTTAAATTGAGTAAAACACATTTGAAAAGGGCGTAATTTTATTAGAAAATCGTTAATTACTTGCTAACTGTAATAGTACGTTCGCACTACTGCTTTATATTACGTGATATAGAGTATCTTGATATCAGCAACTATACATCTAGTTTTCACTAGAAATAATGTACATGTCATTTGATATCAAGATACTCAGTATCACATAACATAAGCTGTAGTGTGAACGTACTATAAGAGACATCGGCAAGATTTACACGTCAAAACTTTTATCTTTTCAAGTTATAAAAATCATTCGGACACAACGGCAGAACAGCAGAAAACTGTCTCTTCTGTAGGGACACTAGGCTGATGCAAAATTTGAAATATTTGCTCCCCTAAGCTTAATCGACGCCAATTTGGGTCCTGATAGTCCCCAAAAAATTTTAACACATTTGCTTTTAATTTGGCTTTGCACACGCTATTCAAAGTTTGTATGGGAATTAGTATGAAGAATCTCAAACTTACATTTCTGATCCCTAACATCTTGATATGATGTCCTTAAACCAAATTTTATAAAGATTCATATAGTGTAAGTTGTCAACTATCAAAATGCCGAAGACAACTGACATGTAAAATTTTATACAAAAATAGTTATTCAATAAACCACAAAATACACACTTTAGGTATGATGTTCTATTCTTATTTTTGTTTCTTTATTATTTATATGTTTTTTATATTTTATATTTATATATTTTATGTATTTTATTTGATTTATATTGTTATATATATTTTATATATTTTATATTTATGTATTTTATGTACATTACATATTTTTACTTCTTATTATTATATTTGTTGAATAACTATTTTTGTATAAAATTTACATGTCAGGTGTCTTCGGCATTTTGATAGTTGACAACTTACACTATATGAATCTTTATAAAATTTGGTTTAAGGACATAATATCAAGATGTTAGGGATCAGGATATGTAAGTTTGAGATTCTTCATACTAATTCCCATACAAACTTTGAATAGCGTGTGCAAAGCCAAATTAAAACCAAATGTGTTAAAAAATTTTGGGGACTATTAGGACCCAAATTGGCGTCGATTAAGCTTAGGGGAGCAAATATTTCGAATTTTGCATCAGCCTAAGAGACACCCTAAATTATCTAAGGAAAACTGTCCTGAAGAAAGTTTTTACTTCTGATATTAATGATGCGTAATTTCGCTACTGAATTTTTTTGCTGTTCGATCATAAAAGCTCAACCGTTTTCAGTTAGTTACGCTAGTTAGATCTTGTTGATGAGATCACAGTGGTCACAGTGATCCTAAATGCGAATTTAGCTGGAAAGATACATTTTCAGCCTAAGTTTGAAGTTTTGGAGCAAAATTGTCATGCAAGCGTCTAAAGCTTGGAATGACCGATTCCACCAGTTCACTGCCAGGCTTGGGTTCAAAAGGAGTAACAGCGACCAGTGTCTGTATTGGCGATCCTATACGCGGACGACATTCTCGTGATTGGATACAGCCTGAAGGGGATACAGATCGTCAAATCCTGTCTGTCAAAGGAATTCGACATGACTGACGCCGATGATTTCCTCGGCATGCGGATCAAAAGGGACATCGAGAACCGCATCTTGCGCATTAGCCAGCGTTGATACCTGGAGGGTTCGCTGAACCTTTTTGGCATGGCGGACTGCAAGCCAAGCTCCAGTCCTATGGAGTATCGTCTTAACTAGGCTCGAAAAGGAAGAAGAATCGCAGCGAACAACGAAACCATACAGAGAAATTGTAGGATGTCTGATGTATGTAACGTTAACAACTCGTCCGGATTTGTGTGCAGCGGTAAACTTTTTCAGCCAGTTCCAAATGTGTCCTACTGAGGATCACTGGACGCAATTTAAGCGTATTCTTCGATACGTAAAGAGTTCAATTGATGTCGGACTAGAATACAGAGGTGATGATGAGGCGCCGATTGTTTCTGTGTATTGCGGATTGGGCAAACAGCATCCGAATGAACAGCATCTGAATGATCCGAAGAACCGTGATATACTGAAGCACATTGATGTCAAGTTGCAGTTCATCCGAAGACTGGGTCAGCAGGGGCGTATCCAATTGAAGTACATTCCATCAGAGCAACAAAAAGCGGATATCATGATGAAATCACTGCTAGTTGGGCCATTTCATCGTCTGCGGAAGGAGCTTAATCTCTCATCAATTTGAAATTGAACAGGGGTAATGAAGTGAACAATTTCCTATAAGCGTGTAAGAGTCCCAGCTCTAGTGTTTACTTCCATCTGAATGTCGCACAGTTCTTTTTTTAGTTTTTCAAGCTGTCAACAGCTTTTCTTTTATATCCATGTAAAGTACTCTATCAGTACACACGCTCGTGCTATCCGGAGATTAAACGGTGTTTTTCTCGTTCCAAAAGCAGTCTGTCCATTATGGTATTCGTTATCTAATGCACATAAAGAGAAAAGTAGACTTGGCTGCAAAAAATGAGATATTTCATGTAAATTTTAGCCTGATTACGCCTGAATCTAGCCTGTTGCATGAAAGATTGCAAACATTTTCGTTGTTTACGCCTCCTTTGGCTTGGAATTAAACGAGAGGAAATTTTACGCGCTTGTTAAAATTCATCATTTTTTTCTGTGTATACCAATCCAGTTCACTGAAAATCTGGACCCAAGAAATCCGCTCTATCTCGGGATTGTCTTTGTAACCGTTCACGTATTCTGAGTTTTGGTTAATCGGTAGCTTAAGCGCCACTCTCGAAGAGAGACCACCGGTCACGTTTTACGACTTAAGAAGCTCAGGGAGAACTCTTGAAAAATTGGCCAAATTTCTACAACGCAAGCGAAATCTCCTCCCCTTTCATCAGCCGAGGTATTGTATTGACTGCAGAAGAACGTCTTCCCAATTGAATAAACAACGAATCAAGCTCCTGACATTAGTGTGTCGTTTATTCTTAGTAACTGACGTTAAACACAACTAAATTTAAATAAATCGAATTTGTTTTCATTTGTAGCATTGTTGAACGGTTTTGACGAAAAGGAAAAACAAGAACAAACATGACCACGTTACTTAGCTCTAAAACGTACCTGCGCATATTTTTTGGATGACCAGATGACTGATGGGGCCCGTCGAAACTTCGACGAACTCTGTTGCGGCTTGTTCGAATGAAGATCGACGATGGCTTCACGGAGACGGCGGTTGTGTCATGGCTGCCACGGGATGTCCTCGCTGAGATTGACCCGTGTGTGTATTACGGCTAAATTACAGATGCGGAAGGAGTGCCGGCTGGAACGAAAGCTTCCGATTTTGTTCTGTGAGAGTGATGGTGACGATCCGCCCTTACATATAGAGGTGCACGTACCCAAAGCAATCCTGCTTTGCGTACCTATCCGTTCCACCGAGTGGGGATCGGTGAAGCCTCTATAAAATTGACGAAGAGGGACCTTGCCTTCGGTTTTGGACGAGCGGTGGAAGAATCTTCGCTAAAGGTGATACGGTCAAAATTTGGTCAAGGGAAAACGCGTGTAAATCGGTGAAATCGTTTATTTAAAAAATCAAATTAAATTTCTTTTTCAAGTTCAATTAGTATAAAATTCAGGAAAAATATTCAGTTAGGCTTCCGCTTTTCCAAATCCGAATTGCCGGGCCTTACGCTTGACCCCTGCCATCAGATTTTGTACAGCCACCTTGTCCACCTTCTTCGCCGCAGAAAGCCAGTTTGCCTTGAACTGCTGCTCGTCCTTAGCAGTTTTTTTTGTTCTTCTTTAGGTTCCGCTTGACAATAGCCCAGTATTTCTCAATTGGGCGGAGCTCTGGCGTGTTGGGAGGGTTCTTGTCCTTGGGAACCACCTGCACGTTGTTGGCGGCGTACCACTCCATGGCCTTTTTACCGTAATGACAAGATGCCAAATCCGGCCAAAACAGCACGGAACAACCGTGTTTCTTCAGGAAAGGCAGTAGACGTTTATTCAAACACTCTTTCACCTAAATTTCTTGGTTGACAGTTCCGGAAGCTATGAAAATGCTGCTTTTCAAGCCACAGGTACAGATGGCTTGCCAAACCAGATATTTCTTTGCGAACTTTGACAGTTTCGTGTGCTTGAAAATATCTGCTACCTTTCCCCTTCCTTTTGCCGTTTAAAACTCCTGTCCCGGAAGCTGCTTGTAGTCGGCTTTGACGTAGGTTTCGTCGTCCATTACCACGCAGTCAAACTTCGTCAGCATCGTCGTGTACAGCCTCCGGGATCGCGCTTTGGCCGTCGTATTTTGTTTATTATCGCGATTTGGAGTCACTACCTTCTTGTAAGTCGATAGTCCGGCTCGTTTTTTGGCTCAATGCACGGTTGTAGACGATACACCCAGCTTATTTGCGGCATCTCGGAGAGATAGGTTACTAGGGTTTCGCTTGAAACTACCGGCAACTCTCTTTGTCGTCTCAGCGGCTTCCGGTTTTCAATTTCCCCGATCCAGACTTCCTGGCTGTCGACAAACGTTCCCCAAACACTTTAATTACATTTGTAACGGTTGATTTGGCAACTTTTAGCGATTTTGCCAACTTTGCGTGCGAGTAGCTCGGATTTTCGCGATGCGCGAGCAAAATTTTGATACGCTGCTCTTCTTGCTTGGACGGCATTTTGACAACTGAAGAGTGAATTCCAAAATCAAAATAGGAGCAACATTCTACACACACACACACCTTCAAAATGAGGGGTGTTCAGGTTTTTTAAATGTAAAATTGAAAGAAATACGTCAAGTTGATATTGACCAAATTTTGACCGTATCGCCCTTTATAACCCTCAACAAGGGAATCTATGAATGCAATCTTGCATTCAAATTGATTCGAAATTTTGATTCACGGATGATTCTCTAGCAAGCTAATAAGGTCTGTATCCGCAATAATCCGGACACCTCAAAACATGAATAAAACATAAATTTCGCATAATATTTCCCTCGTAGTTGTTTATTTCAGACTCATGGGATGTGTTTTAACAATTCATGAGGACAAAACATAGTTATTCGGTATTTGCATAAAATATTCGAACTTTGCGCTTAACTCCGTCCATTAGGGTTTGTACAGACACTTCAGAGATCTCAAATGCCGTCTCTGTCCAAATTTGCTGGAAATGTTCAGCTGTAGCATTTCTGGCCATAGCAGAATAAAAAGCCAGCCCTGGAAGCTGCTTGAAATCCTCGAGGACATAAGTTTCATCGTCCATAACAACGCATGAAAATTTCGTCAAATATTCGCAGTACAAACATCGAGCTCGTGATTTTGCTGCCAAGTTCTGTTTGTCGTTGCAATTTGGAACTGTTTTTACTTTATACGACTTAAGTCCCAAACGTTGTTTAGATTTTTGGACAAAACCAGGCGTCATCCCTATTTTACGAGCCACCGTTCGAATGAAGGGATTTGGGTTTTTCGTTAATATCCTTTTCACCTTTCGGGTCATGACAGGATCAGCGCGTCCAATGTTTTTGTCACTTCACGGTTTCCTCTCCACCGCCAAACGTTCCGAATATGATTTGAGCACATCGTGAACAGTTGATTTAGGCAAAATTCACTCGCGCTTGTTTTTCTTTCGTCGCCATCTTGACTACTAAACATGAAATGTAGACATCCATATAGTTTTTTTCATAATAGACTCTCAGCTATATCACAGTGAAATTTTTTCATTCCCACGTGAAATATTTCAAAAGTTACAATGATTTGAAGGTGTCCGGATTAATATGGATACAGATTTTAGGTGATTCACATGATTAAAAATATATATGGTTATTGTGTGGGTCGCTTTGATTGAATCATTCATTCTCTAGCTTGGCCGATTCATAGATTCATTGGTATAAACAATCAGCAGAAATTATTTGAAATATTTCCATGCGACTGCGATTGATCGAAAAAGAAAAGACGAAGCAAAATACGGAATCGGCTGCAATCATGCACGCGATTGAATTTTTCCATCCTTGCTCATGTTTTCAATAATTTTGAGCCAATTCCGTACATTAAAGGCTCATTTTACTCGGTTTTCACTGGAATTTAAGACCCAATTTGAATTTTTGAATCGTGCAATGTCATTGAAAATGTTGATTAGAACGAGATTTTAATGCAAAATTTGCAGAAAAGTTATAAAAAATGCAAAAAAAAACTTTTCAATGACTCCAAAATCAGGTAGAAAATACATTAATCTTCATTTTCATAAAAAAAAAAATTAAAATTGGTGCATAAGATCCAAGGATATTGACATTTTAATAAATGTACTTTTGTACAAAATGAATTTTTTGTGTATCTCAAAAACGGCCTAGCTTTATTTTTTTCTGACAACGGAATTGAATTCAGCACATGATTTTGGTAATAATCATCACCTTATCGACTTCAAAAATGCTGTAAACTAGTGTAATTACCATCAGCATTATCGACAGCAATAGTCCATCTTGATTGCTTTCGGACGTAGCAGTCGGTGCAAACCATCGATCTCAAACCAGTTACATCACAACAGCAAACAAGCGGGCTCTTGTTCAACGATCGAGGTAGTTGGCGTCGTCCGCTGTGTATAATTGTGCAGGGAGCTCAATAACTTCGAATACACTTTGAAAATGTACCTTTATGACTTATTAGTTGGGAACACCCTCCCTTTGTGCTGTATGACGAGCACTCACCTGGTCCATCGGCATCTCGTCCCGGATCTTGGATGTGAGGTTCTAAAATTGGTCCATAGTGCTCACTTGATGTGCGCTCGGCTTGGCCAACATGTACGGCCATACATAAAAGTGCAGAAAATTAAGGTCCGAGGATGTGGGAGGCCACAAAGTCTTATTGGGAAAAATAGTCAAATTCTTCCGACACCACGCTTGGACAATATTCGGCCTGTGGGCCTGTGCGCCGTCCTCTTGAAAGAAGTACCTTCCCGTTGAGGTCTCGAAGTGCCTGGGCCAAAACCTTGAACTTACAGTACGCGGCGTAGATTTCCACGTTTTTCTCGATTAACACCAGTCGGAGCTTCCCACTCCTGGATACGGCACCTCGAACGCGGGATGTGGGACGGGAGAATGCTTACCAACGTCGGCGCCCACAGCCGATCATTTTGGACGCTGTTGTAAGACAAAGAGTTTCTCATCAGAAAACATGAACTTCTCACCTGCGTGCCGCGAACGAATCAGTTTGGTCCTGTCCAGCCTCTCCTTCGTTGTAGCCTCCGTTACCCCGTGAACCTTGCGTTTCTGGTACGGCTTGTATCCCAGGTCCTGGTGTGGGCAGTCCCGATAGACACATCCAGGTCAGCAACGGTCCTCTGGATCGAGCGGTTCATCTTTCGACGAACCCGTTCCCTCACCACCTTGATGGCTGCTGGCGTCCTCGCCAAACGCGGCTGTGCGGATCTCGCACGGTCCTTGGCCAAGCCCATCTCCCGGTACCAACGGATGGTGTTTCAGATGAAATTTCCCTTCACCCCGTCGAATTTCGAATATGTCGTCGGGTCACTCACCTCTCGCAAACAACTTTACTACGACATAGCGGTGATACTTCATCGTGCGCGGTAGACAAACCACAAATGACGACAAGTTGACAGCGTGCGCGTCGGTTAACCTATATATGAGGCAAAAGCTGACACCAATATAAATACACAGAATGCACATAGTGTGCACCTACGCAACGATGAAACATGTATTCCAACCATCCCGTACCTCGGTTTTTCACCAACACGATCACTCCATCGACGAACTGAGTTGGGAAATTTGACCTGATAGCCTCATGCACGGACAGGTTCAGTTCACGATGTATTGCATCGAATGTACGCAGACAAAACTTTTTCGGCAAACCGTCGAGCAAAAAATATTTCAGTCGTAGTGATTTCATTCATACAGGCTTCATTTTTATCATCCTGCTCCGGGACGACTCTCTCGCACCACGCAGTTGTTGGATGGTAGTTCTTCGGCGAGTTTGCTCTGCCAACTGGTAGGTCGATAACGTTTCACCAGCAAATAAGGTTTCGTTGATCTGCACGGAGTTGATGTAAGAGCTACTCGGCTTTTATCCAATTGATGGGGGTGAGCATAGCGAACGCAAAGAAGGTGAGGGATTACTTCGAGTGCAATCCGAATCAATCGATTCGGGATGTGGCCAAAAAGGTCAATTCTTCCTTTGGTTCGTCCGGCAGACAATGAAGCGACACGGAACTCATGACTTCACGGCAAAGAAGACGCATAACTAAACCGATAAAGAGAAAACGGTGGCCAAATCCTGCGTCAGGAAGCTGTTCCGCGAGTGGTTTTTGCAGCCGAAATGCATCGTAATGGACGACGAGACGTACATTGGGAGGGAGGTTCATGTCCTTGGGTACGAAAGTGAACCCGATGGTTTTGTACCACTCCAGGACCACATATGAATAGTGGCACGATGCTACATCCGGCCAGAAAATCATAGGGCCCTCGTATTGCTTCAGCAGAGAAAGCAGCCGTCTCTCTAGACACTCCTTGAGGTAGATCTCCCCGTTTACAGTCCCGCTAGTCACAAACAGCGCACTCCGTTAGCCACGCGACCAAATCGTGTATTTCTTGGCAAACTTTGAATGTCGGAACATCAAACTTGTGCTGGGCTGTGAAGAACAGCAGCCCCGGAAACTGCCAGAAGTCCGCCTTGACCATGATGAGACAATGAGGCTTCGTCAGCATCTGGGTGTACAGTTTTCGGGCCCGTGACTTTTCCACCGTATTTTGCCGTTTGTCACGATTTTGAGCCTCCTGCACTTTTTACGTATGAAGTACCTCCCGGTTCTTTGCTCTCTGAACGAAAGACTTGGACAGATTCAACTTGTAGGCCACATCCCTGACCAAATCATTGGGATTCCACTCAGAGCTTCGCAGTAACGTTTAATCACACGAATCACCGTTGACCGCTTGATTCCACGCACCGTCGCACACAGCGAATATCGATCAAGCGTGGCGTCGGGTGAATTTGACTGATTTTCTCGATAAGACTTTCTGGCCTCCTCTGCTAAATCCTCTGGACTTTTACGTATGGTCGTACATGCTGGCCAAGCATCAAGTGAGCACTATGGACCAATTTAAGAAGCTCATTCCTAGGATCTGGGACGAGATGCCGGTGGACCGGGTGTGTGGCGCGTGCGAGTCTTTTGAGAAACGTCTCAAGCTCGTCATACAGCACAAACGGCGAGTGGTCCAAGCTAATACATATGTCGTAAAGGTTTTCAACAAACATACGCCTGCCGTGACGATTCTCCACTTTTTTTTTGAAATCATCGATACCATTTGCTTTCTTCTTATTTTCGAAGAGTTTCCGCTTAACTAGAGCCCAGTACTTATCTATTGGGTGAAGTTCTGGACAGTTTGGTGGATTGGCTGTTTTTGGCTCATATTTGACCTCTTGTACCTTATACCATTCCAGGACGGATTCGCATAGTGACAAGCAGCCAAATCAGGTCAAAATAGAGCTGGAGACTCGTGGCTTCTGAAAAACAGTTGCAACCGCGTTTACATATATTCTTTCTCGTACACATCATTATTGATAGCGCCGGAACAGACGAAACTATAAGATTTTCGACCCCAGCTACATATGGCCTGCCAAATCAAATACTTCTTCGGGAATTTGGACACCTTGTTTGTCCGAAAATGCTCGGCAACGGCATTGCATTGCTGTGCTTAAAGCCAGACCCGGAAGCTGTTTAAAGTCTTCGGGTACGTATGTTTCGTCGTGTTTGCCAAAAAATGGTGTAGAGCTCCTTAGCACGACTTTTTGCAGTGAAATTTAGCTTCTCATCACGGTTGGGCACCTTTTTCATGTTATACGCCTTTAGTCCTTGCCTCTGCTTTGCTGTTTGTACGTAATGTTCGTTTTTCTCAATAATGGCTACCACCTTTTTGTCCTTATTGTCGGGAGCATACTTTTCGATTTGTTTCACTTCAACATTCCGATCCACAGTCAAGTGTTGGTCAAATGATTTGCAAATACAAAACACGGTTCTTTTCGATAGTTTTACTTTCTTGGCAAAATCGCGTACCGATAAATTTGGATTTTGCTACATTCCGTACAAAATGCTTTTGCGCACTTTCACTCGCTAGAAGACTCACTAGACATTGACAACGCTATCTACGATCTACAAGCCATCGGATGCCCTTGGGCCCACATTGGAGGACCGACATTGCGTTACAGACGACGGTTTCCATGCAGATATAGCAATGGACGAACTCATCTGGGCAATTGACCAAGGAAAAGGCCAATCGGTGGGACCGGACCAGCTGGGGTACCCTATGCTGCAGCACCTACCGTACAGGACCAAAACAAAATGCCTAGACCTTATCAACCAGATCTGGGAAATCGGAGAAATACCGCAAGAATGGAAGGAAGGGACAGTGATAACTTCACCCAAACCTGGTAAGGACCCAAAAATCTTGGTAACCAACGCCCAATAACGCTTACGAGCTGCGCCGAAAAAACGCCCGAGAGAATAATTAACCGCAGACTGGTACAGTCCATCGAAGCGAACAATCTGCTTGATTCCCGGCAATACGCTTTTCGCCAGGGCCGGGGAATAGATTTATACTTTGCTGATCTGGAAGCAACCATCGATGAAGCCTTCTCAAAAGGGAGGCACAGTGATTTGGTAGTACTGGACATCAACTAAGCCTATTGCGACGAAAGCAACCGTCTGACAACTGGAGCAACTGGACAACTGGGTTTCTCAGGACGCATTCTCAACTACGTCCGAGATTTCCTAAGAGACCGACATTTCAGCGTTGCATTTGGTGGTTCCTTCTCAAAACGAAGGAAACGATAAAACCGAGTTCTTCAAGGATCCATTATGGCAGTGGCATTATTTATCATTGAGATGAATTCGATCTTTCGTCGAAGGCCGAAACTTGTCCGGGTATTCATTTACGCAGATGATATTTTGTTATTTTTTCCATAAGAAGGAAACCAAATACCAAGGATACCATCAAATAGTTGACGGAGAACAAGAACGTTGCGCTCGCCTACCGAAGGAATGCACTATTTTCTCGGCAGAAGCGAGGACCCTTACGCTGACTCAAAGGAGGCTAAAGCCAGTTGCCTTGAAGTTGTCGAGAAGGGCAAGTGTCCACATCCCTGTATTTGGGAAGCCCAGCGGGAATTGAAGCGAACTGATGCAACAATCTGTTGGATTCCGCGACACACTGGGATAGTAGGCAACACCAAAGCGGACAAGTCGGCTAATCAAGGAACATTTCCCAGTTGGAAACTTATGAGATCCCAGCGGTCGACCGGATTACATGAAGCAAGCGGATCCTCATTGATGTGCGGAAGACTCAAGTAAGGGAAGTGAAACTTCGAAGGATTAAACCAACCATCTATGGCAGCATGGCCCGATCGGACACAAAGACAGGTGCAACGGATCTTAACTCGATTGCGAATCGGGCATACACATGGGAGGCTGATGGATAAGGAGGCCGAGAAAATGTGCGTTTGCTGTGGTATTGAAGTATCAGTGGAACACATACTAATAGAATGTAGGAAATATGAGGAGGAACGGATGCAATTAGGAATGGAATGAAGGATAGGTGAAATTCTGAGAGTAGGAAAAAAGAGAGAAGAGAAAGTGATCGAATATATTAAAAGAATAAGATTAAAGAAACAAATATGATGAAAATAAGCTATTTTATAACATATTTTTAAGAGGCGAATGACCAATGGGTTGAAGCCTCTCTAAGAAATAGCAACAACAACAAAAAAGCACTCCCACTTGATACGATGCCCGAATGTAACAAAAATGTAAACATGCTGTATCAAGAAAAGAAAATGGAGAGTTTCAGCTGTCATATAAGTGAAACGTTTCAGCGGTCCGTGAAATAATTCAAAATCTACACTGAAAGAAAAGTGTCCGAAATTTAACGTTGACAGGCTTTAGTTTGGTTGTGTGCAGGTCACCAATGCACTATGGTCCAGATCACGAATTTACGAGGAAACATGCTCCCAGTGCCTAAACTTGAAACTTTACAGCAAAGTAATGTTCTACAACATGTTTGTATCACTAAGGCCCATTTAATTGTGTTAATTAAAATTAGGGTGGTTCCCATTTTCACGGAAATACAAAAACTAACTTTTTTATTTGCAAAAATAGACGTTTACACTACTGGGCAAAGTTGTAGCGCAAAAAATTGCATGGAGTTTTCATATATCTTTTTTTTTTTTTTGTGGCTTGAAAATTGACTGATTCAGAGCAATTTTCCCTCATCAACTTAGGGTGTACCATAAAATTTTTTTTTTTCGCCCTTACTTTTTTATTTCAATTCTCACCATACAGTTGTATTGCGACGAATTGTAGAACTTATAAAGACGCCTACTTTGGTATACAAACATTGCCGCTAACTTCAACAAGTCAATAGTTATTGAAGTTTTTCTAAAAACAATACGCCCTTTTCAAATGTTGAGTTTCATTATTGGGGCTAACACAAAAAAAGGTGAAGACGTTATTTGGAAGGAAAACTTATATTGTTTAACATATGTGAAACTAAGAGATATATTACTTCTGTATCTTGAGAAAATTATATTTGAATCTGGGATGGTTTTAGAAGAAAAATTTCAATAACTTTTGATTGGTTCAAGCTAGTGGCAAAATTAATATATCAAAATACGCGTCTTTATAAGTTCTACATCTCATCTAAGCAAAATTTTACTATGGAAATTGAAATAAAAAAGTTAGTACAAAAAAAACATTTTTTAATGGTACACCCTATGCTGATAAGGGAAAAGTTTCTCTAAATCGGTCAATTCTCAAGCTACAAAAAAAATTTATATATAAATATTCCATGAAATTGTTTGCGCTACAACTTTGCGCAATAGTGTAAACGTCTTTTTCTGCAAATAAAAAAGTTAGTTTTTGTATTTCCGTGAAAATGGGGACCACCCTAATTTTAATCAACATAAAAAAAGTTATCTTTGTTTCTATTTCAAGTTTCCCCACCATTTTTTTAAGGTTAAAAATTGACCAATTTAGAGCAACTTTTCCCTCGTCAACTCAAGGTGTACCAAAAAAAAAGTTTTTCTGTAGTAACTTTTTTATTTCAATTTTCATCGTAAGATTTTGTTTGGACGAGTCATAGAAATTATGAAGGCGCGTATTTTAATTCACCAACTTTGACCGATTAAATTGACCGATTTAGCGCAATTTTCCCTCATAAACTTAGGGTGTAGCATAAAAAATGTTTTTTTGCCCTTACTTTTTTATTTCAATTCCCACCGTACAGTTGTATTCCAACGAATTGTAGAACTTATAAAGACGCCTACTTTGGTTTACAAACATTGCCGCTAGCTTGAACCAATCAATAGTAATTGAAGTTTTTCTTCTGAAACCATCCCAGATTCAAATGCAATTTTCTCAAGATACAGAAATAACATATCTTTACTTTTCACATATGTTAAACAATATAAATTGCACTTTTAAATAACGTCTCTAATATTTGTTGTGTTTGCCCCAATCATAAAAATCAACATTTGAAAAGAGCGTATTATTTTTAAGAAAAACTTTAATTACTATTGACTTATTAAAGCTAGCGGCAATGTTTGTTTACCAAAGTAGGCGTCTTTATAAGTTCTACAACTCGTCAGAATACAACTGTACGGTGGGAATTGAAATAAAAAAATAAGAGCAAAAAAAACATTTTTTTATGGTACACCCTAAGTTGATGAAGTAAAATTGCTCTAAATCGGTCAACTTCTAAGCTACAGAAAAAATCATATAATTTTTGGCGCTACAACTTTGCCCAATAGTGTAAACGTCTATTTCTGCAAATAAAAAAGTTAGTTTTTGTATTTCCGTGAAAATGGGGACCACCCTAATTTTAATCAACATAAAAATATGGGCCTTAGTGATACAAACCATGTTGTAGAATATCACTTTGCTGTAAAGTTTCAAGTTTAGGCGATGGGAGCATGTTTCCTCGTAAATTCGTGATCTGGACCATAGTGTAATGGTCATTTGGTTTGAAGTATTGCTGGAAGTTATGGAAATAAATTTCGTAAACAAAACATCGACTCAAAATGCGTTGACTTTTGACAAACTGCAAACATTGATTTCCATTCAAAAATTTCCATCAGCCCTCCCCCCAGGGTCGTATTTATGTTTGTTGCTCTCTCTCCCGAAGTAATAATGAATCATTTTCATCTGCCCAGACGAGGCCAATTTCAAGAGCAAACACCAAAACCCCGACGCACCTCCCCTCCGCAGAGGGGAAGCTTGAAAAATCCTTAATAAATCACAATCTCAGATTCCGGCGAAATTTCCCATTCATCTTCATTTACAGTCGCTGAGTGCGATTCGCCGAGTGTAACACCCACCAAGAGGAACAAGAAGAGGAAAACCCGTTGCCATTACAGAAACTGCTCACATTTTTGCAACACCACCCGTGTCCGACCGCTTCGGGGCCGGGGCCGGGGCCGTGATATTTCAGCAATGGGAAAGAAATCCGTATTAAGAATGCTATATTTACTCTCGACAAATCGTTTTATTTCTCTCTCTAGCTAAATCTATTGGGGATTCTTTCCCTTCTTCATCCGTTCGGTTTTCGTCACGTTTTAATTCATCGGTTTGGCTGGGTTTGGTTTTGGGATTGGGGAAGATTCGGCCAGATTGCGGGATTGGGGGGAATGGGAGTTTGCCGGGTTCAGAGGATCAATATTTACACAATCGACGGATTATTGCACGCATGGTTGGGATGGTGATGAGGGGGGGCATTGGGAATTAAGGTGTTGGCTTAACATCTATTGTATGGCAGCTACTCTTCCACGATACTGCTGCTCTACAAGCTAAAACACACTTAGCACATAAACATGTACGGTTCCGTTTCTTTTCCTTAATGCTTACTGCCGAACGAGGTGAGATTGCGAAACAAAGCTTGGCCAAGTCTCGTCTCGGAATTGTGCCGCATTTTGGGAAGGATGTGGGATTGCCGGCTAGGGGATTTGTTCGAGAAACTGTGCTTCTTATTTCGATTGGATTTCTATTCGGAGTGTTGATGGAGCTATTTACAGATTGATGGTGGCGAGAGGGAAGATTCGACACGGTTGGAGGGGGGGACAATCTCACCTCTAACTAATGCATCTAACTAATCTAAAGAATTGATTCTAATAAAACAACAACGTAACAAATAACAATTGAGCCTTTTTGGGGATTTTGGGGGGTCGGGATTTGAAGGCCTTAGAACTGCTGGTAGTGAGCTGGTCCGGATGGTGGTCCATAGGTGTTGGCCGGTGGTCCGTAGTTCTTGGCAGGTTCCTTGTGCTCGTTGGCCTTGTACTTGATGAAGTAGACCTCTGGCTTGCTGGGTTCGGTTGGTTCAACCTGTGGCAGTTCCAGTGGTGCGGGTTCCTCTGGCTTCTTGACCAGAACGTAAACCAGGGTCTTGTGTTCGTCCTGGGCCTGTGGTGGAATCTGTTGCTGAATTGGTGCTGGAGGAGCCGGGGCCTTGATGAAGATGATCTTGTAGTGCTTCTTCGGGATGGGGGTTTCCAGAACTGTGTTGCTCTTGATGATTTCGGTAGGCTCCTCTGGGGGAACGTGAACGTAGACGTTCTTGGTGATCAGCTTCTGTACTGGTGGGGGACCGTACTCGTGGGACGGTGGTCCGTAGGCTGGGGCTGGGGGTCCATATTCGGGCGCTGGAGGTGGTCCGTACTCGGGCTTCGGTGGACCGTACTCTGACTTGGGCGGGGCACCGTACTCGTGTTCGGGCAGCTGAAGCTGCTTGGCCGGCAGGACGATGCGACCGCGCGGTGGTTCTGGGAAGGCCATGGCGCAAGCTGCGCAGGCTAGGAGGATCTGGAAGAAGAGATTAAGAGCGTTTTAGATATTTGTGGTGCAAGTTAATGTAGGAGGAACATCTTGATGCTATAAGGGGCTAAGCTCTTGACTTGATGCCCAGTAAGCAAAACATTTACCACTTGGCCACGATCTGTCAGTTATGTTTTGTTAATACATTGATATATTATATTCTATTGCGTACATTACATACATACATTGAATAACAAAGGGCAAGAGAGGAATACAGGGTACCAGTCTACAGGTAAGTGTAGGCTGGATGTGGGATTCGTGATTATCTGGCCCAAGTCATGGCTGTCAATTATGACTTTCTTGATGGAAATCGTCAGATCGAAATCAGCGAAGGTCCAACTATCTTCCGACAGTCTACAGTGAGTTTGCTGACCCTATTTTTAACAAACTACCAGACGGAAATCCTAATGTGTATTGCTTACTGTACATGTCCTGTAATAAAAGCGTTTACTTGGAAAGAGATTCTCTATCTTTTCCGTGGGTTTCGTGGAAGTACTTCTACTTACGAATAGTGAAGATTACAGGTGTGTACAGTTTGATCTTGCCATTTGGAGAATCTATATGTCATGGCAAGTCCTGCACTGGTGGTCGCTTCCTATCACATCACATCACATCACATCACAGTAACAAAAACAGTTACCACTTGGTTACAGAAACCCACTTTTGTCACGACAGACGAAAAAGGGCAGACAACTATTTTCTTTGGAAAATTTGAAGCTACATTAAGTCTGTTCCTGTGATTGATGTCTGTTCCTTTAATTAATGTACCACCACTAGTTTTTGCAACGAGAAATAAATAACTGCAGGTTGAATTGGAAGGGTTATTAAATTTTCATGGTCGCCAGACTTCAGACCAGGAAACACTAAGGAAAATAATTAGGACAGTTCAAAGGAATCCTTAGATCTTTCATCGTGCTTTGGCCAACCATTCCTATGTGGCTAACAGTACAGTTCAACGAATCTGCATGCGAGATGGTTTTTGTTTGTATTATGCCAGCAAACATCACAATAGGGCGCTGAAAAGCAAAATCAAAAAGAACTAGAAACTAAGGAAGGTATCTCTACGATCAAGTTCTGATCAACTATTAACGGAAATTGTTGCCGGAAATAAACCCTTGGCACTAATTCTTAATAGCAATTTATTTCAAAGCTTCAAAACTATTAAAAAGGAGCAATTCAGGGTAACAGGATCTAGGATTGTTAATAAAAGACTTGCAATTTAGTGCTTCTATTCAATTGAACGTTAGTTTTCAAGGGTTAGATTTCATAAAAAAATTCACTCTGCCAATAAATGTAGACAAAATCGTCAAAAGGTCGAAAGTAACATTTGTAAACAATGACTCAAAACGTAAATTTCATGAAAATGCCAGGTTGCTAACATCTACATCCACTACCAACAGGAAGGTAATAACTCCTTGTATCTATTTCTGGTACTATTTGGTTCGTGGGAGCAAGCAGATCCAAGATAAATACGGTAGAAGTCATTGTTTACAAATGTTACTTTCGACCTTTGTTACTATTTTGTCTAGAAATGTGCTTTCCTCTCGATGCGGGTTTCTATTCTGACCAGCACGATCGTCGCTCAACCTCAATGATGTCTATATAAGGTCTGGCGCAGTTGCCACAACAATATTAGTGAAATGAGCAAAATTCACTCATGATACTAATACCACTGCACTCCTTGCGCACGCTACACAAAAGCTCGCAAAGTGCTACGTCATACTATTTATTCTGATTCGTTCGCTCCGTGATTATTTATTGTATGCAATATAGAACTTAATTTTTCAAACGATTCCAGTCTACCGATGATGGAAAATTGGCTCTATATTGCTACTCGATTGTCAAGTCTCAGCGATGGAAAGTTTGTGTGGCAAAAATTCAATTACCTCCGCTAAATTCACTATAAATGTTATCTAGAGGAAATGCTTCTGCTCAATAAATGGCATTGGTATCATGATTATTTCCACAATTCAGCATTCAAATAAACGTTTGAACCGATTTTTATTATCTGAACCTATGGCCGCCAATAGAAAGTTCAATAGTGTTATGTCATCGCTCGTCAGCTCAGCAATGTTTACATTATTTTTGCTTCCAATACAAGCAAGCAGTGCGTTGCCCCAGACCTTATATAGACGTCATTGGCTCAGCCTGTCCAATCACCGGTGACAGCGGGTGACGTTGTGTTCGCCGCGTCGCGTTCAGGTACCGGGCTGCCAATTTCGCGACCATGCTAGATCGGTAGACTTGCGGCAACAGATATTTTGATGGACGATAAAACAAAGGTTAAAATGGCTCTTGGACAAATGAAATAAATTTGCTAAGTAGGTTAATTTCTGATAAGGTATCTTCAGTTGCGGAAGGAATACCAAGGCGTTCATTACTGGTATTACGAATACACCAGTTTCGAAGTATGGGTTCTCCATTCACCAACTTAGGCAGCTGTCATACGGAAAAAAAATCCGTGCCCAGATCCGTGGGCTCGACAGAGATGTTTCATTAGGGCCGAACTGACAAACGTGAACAATGGCTTTTTTCGCGAATGTCTCGTCATTGCAAACTCGCCTAATCAATCCATCACGGTCATTTCGAAGAATAAGAGTTCACCTATTCGATAGAATTGGAGACTTACATGGGCGCCACGAGAAATTTACGGAAGAAGCCATTGTTTACATTTGTCAGTTAGACCCCAATGAAAAATTTGTGTCGAACTGCTGTCATGAATTCGAGAACAAGCAAAAATACACCGTGAACTGAATCACGTAATCATGAACTTAATAACGTCTTATGGGAAAAACCCCGACAACGTGAACTAGTTCACGGCCCGTTTTCATTTTTGGGAACGCTTTTTTTCTGTGCGTTGAAGCTAAGATGCCTGAAAAAGTTTTGTAGAATAATGACGATTTTATTGGAAACAAAATTATAGCATCCGATTCATGGAAAATATTTGGAAGTGAAGCTTGAAAAACGTGGTGAAACATTCAAAACACGATCAGATTTGGAGAAGTGGTGGAAGAAAATGGCCGATGTATTACCAACTAGTACCAGTATTACCAAACTACGACTAAATCCTTCATATAATCCAGCATCTGCAATGGTTTGATCCTGAAAATGTCAGTAAAACAAACACATTTATTGTGGAATGGTATGGGCCTTCCTAAATATAAAGAAATAGTAGAATGGAACCGTTGGCAAAACTGTGTCAATATTTGAATATTTCTCAACATTTCAATATATCAGTGTCCTTTTCAAAGAATTTATAACGGGCCCTTTCAAATTAGCAGTTCCCCGTAAACGAGGTGAAAGATCTTTTATGATCATGCTGTTCCCTCATTGCTTGCTTAATCAAGCACACGCTAAGATGAGAATACCTAAAATTAGGTTTCTATTTTACCTGACAATAGAGATTGTTGACAATACTTAAAATATATAATAAACAGTAGTTTTTTCTGACATTTGGGGATTTTTCATTTTCCGATATTGGACGTTAATAGTTGCTCAAAATTTAATAAATTTATCGTCACTGATCGAGGACGGCATCATCGCGATCGCCTTTTTTTTTTTTTTGGAAAAACGTAATTATATTTCATATTTAACCTACAGTAAATAATTTGTTCATGTTCCATTATTTAATGTGAGTCTTGCACCGAAGGATCTTGGGGACCAACATGACTCCAGAGGTGTAATTCGGCTGGTTTACAATTTGTTCAAAACTCGGTTAGCGTTTATAAAGGCTTTTGTTTGCAAGTCTGGTTTGATACAATGACTTCCAATGGAAATGGAGGTCAATCGGCGTGGAGAGTGGCGGAGAAATTGAGTCTCCTTATCGATAATGAGCTTCACCATGAACAACACAACGTCACTTGTTCCCCTCAAATTCCTCCAGTGGAACTGTAGAGGTACTCAGAAGAAACACTCTACACTAGTAAACCTCACGAACACTTTCGAAACTTCGATCGATCGAAAACACATCTGGAATATAGACACTCAAGTAATAAACCGGACAACGTGCCGCCATGTTGCATCCAATACGAACATATCCTCGCATTTCCCTTACGATTTGACAGTTGTTTTAGATACATCAACTGTGCCAGACTCAGGTTGTCCGGTATATTACTTGAGTGTCTATAATCTGGAACCGTCAATGCAATGTTGCCAGAGTTGCCAGAGTTACTCAAGAGGTGTCATGATAGCCGTTAACCAGTGGATTAGTGTGCCTGTATTAGACGACACTGTAAAAATTGGAACCGAAATTTTTTGTCAGTGTCATTCCAATTGAGCAGGCGACCTGTCAAACGCATGTGAAGAAAGAATAATTAGTGTGCCTGTATTAGTATTCAGTATTAATATTCAGTGTTGTCAACTCAAAGCATCAGGGATGCCAAATTTGATATTTTCACAGGGATGATATGGCATCACTCTACTAATACAGGCACACTAAACTGGATGAGTCCCATACCTTGCCAATGCTCCAAGGGGGATAGATGTAGTTGGTTATTCAATAAATAGTTCCAGAGGAACCATCACAGTTTGTTTCTATATACATTCATCCCGGCACGGTAATAAATGCACGGAGGATATAAATACTCCTCAATTCGATCCCCAAACCATTAATAGTGGGTGGAGACTGGAACGCTGAATATTCTCTTTAGGGAAATGTGCAAAATGATAGAAGAGAATACGTTGTTCACGACGTATTTGAATCCCTTGGGCTGATCGTGCTCAACAACGGAAATCATACCTGATTCGATCGATCAAGGGCTTCCAGTGTAATCGATCTCACGGTCGCAACAGTGGATATCTGCTCATGTTTCAACGGGGACACACTGAATAATTCTTTCAGTAGTGACCATGTTCCAACTGTATTTGAGATATTGGGGTAGGATTCATCACACAAATTAGGGTGCATATCCAGAAGAAGTTTGTAGAAGAGTGGATACCTTAAGGTGAGATTCTTTTTACGATTTCTCTGCCATTGGCCAAGGGCTTATAACTTCTGTAACAGTATCGAGAAACGTGAATACTGCCCATAAAACTCCAGTGGGTGGGACTTAGGACTGCAAAGTGAAACACGTCCGAGATAGTTTTTAAAGTTGGAGACGCAATGGTTATTCCAGGACTATGTATGAGTGCTACCGAAAGTGTGAGAGTGGATTCAAGCAAATGCTTAACGCAAAGAAACGTGAGGCGTGGAGTAAGTTCTGCGATTCGTTGGATAATGATACTCTGTTACCGGCGTATGGCCGTCTGATTCAGAGGAAGGAATGGTGATAACAATCGTTCTAGAGATCCTTAAATGATGGATAAAATTCTGCAAAGGTTGGCTCCCGCATCCGTGTTGGAACCGATACATTCTACGGTTCCCCTAGAGTTAGATGAAGCGATGCAAAACTATGTTTCTATTCATGACCCGGAAAGAGTACTTGGAGAAACAAGTAATTCCTCACCCTGTCTACCCCGCAGTGACGAGGCTAGTGTTGCTGAAAATTTATAACGATATCCTTATCACTGTAGTCATTTCTGGAAGTTGGAAAATTTTCAACATCGTACCTATTTTGAAACCTGGACAGAGAGCTCATTTAAATAAATCGTACAGACCGATTGCACTTGCGTCATGTTTCCCCAAAGTTCTAGAGCTTATGGAGCTAAGAAAAGAGTGGAGTGAAATCAAACAATAGTGTTTCGGAAGATCTATGCGGAAATCGTAAGGGCAGGGGCACTCAAGATACCGCGTTGTCAATTATAAACAATGCCCCTGAATCCATTTCCAGCCGCCAGCGCACTCTACTGTGAAAAACTTTAAGTCATCTGTCAGACCTATACTAGAGTATGGAGCAATTTACTTCCCCGATTGTCCTAAATATATCGCAATCCAATTAGATCGAATTCAATGAAAATGTATTAGAATCTACATCAAATCAACGAAAACCACCCATATGCAGCGCCTGGAAGTGTTCATGCCACTCCGGATTAGCAGAGATAGCAGCAGAAAACTTCGTGAGAAAAAGATTTTCTTTCAGTAAATGATACGAGAAGTACTCAGTACCAGTAATGTCCCGTTATGATTCGACGTCTTGTTTCAACAGAGTACAACGAGGTCTGTTTGTTTTGCTACGGATGGGTCGAAATCCGCAGAACAGCGGATATCTGGCATTTTTACTGAACCGGTCTTGAGAAAACTTCCGAGCTTTGCTTCTTTGTACAGCGCAGAAATGTTCGGATTAGTAATGTGCGATGAAATGCCTCGCCGACCAGCCTACCAGTAGGTTTGTTATCTCAACAGACAGTATGAGTATCCTTGCAAGCAACATCGTATCAAGTGCAACCCCGATGCTGTGGTTTGAAATTCGGAAAAACATTGAAACTATTGAGTTAACCAGGATACGCGGTCAGATTTCTGTGGGTTCCAGCTAAAAAAGGGAGTAGAGTTCAACGAAGCTGCGGATAAAGCTGCTAAGGAAGCCTTCTTATGTGGCCTCTCTGGCCCAACGAACATATTCAGTATGGACGTACGACTGAGTTCGTCTTTGGTTTCCATGGTCGAGCTTAGATGGAACAGCCCTGAACGAACCACAATGACAACATTTTTCGCCTTCAAAAACCTCCACTTGACAAATTTGGTTGCATGTACTAAATTAGCTCTTGACTTATGTGCAGAAGCTTCTGTTTCATTTATGTGAAGACCCCACCCCCCCACCCAGAGAGGCGAAGAGGTCCTCAAAACATTTCTCTCTTGCAGAAAAACCTCCACATGCAATTGAGAGAGTTCCATTTGCTTAATAAGTTCTCCTGAGGTTATACAGAAATTTGTGTTTCATTTGTAAGCCCCCCTTTTAGAAAAAGAAGGGGTCTCAAGTTACCTAAAAAATATGTTTTGCGTTCATAAACCTCCTCCTGCTAAATTTGGTCCTATTTGCTTGATTTGTTCTCGAGTTAAGCAGAAATTTGTGTTTAATTTGTATGGGAGCACCCCTGTTCTAAAGAGAGGAGGGGTCTCAAACCACCAAAGAACATTTTTCTAGCTCTTCATCCGACCAAGATAGAGTTATTTTTCTGCTTTAAATCAGGGTGTCTTTAAAAATTTAGTTTTTTCATTGTAACTTTTTTGTTCCTCATTTTAGGAAAAAGTGATCTTGAAACAAAGTATGAGAAAACCTTATAGCGCACATTTTTGTAATGGCGGTATAGTTTGGAACTACAAAATTATCATAACAAGAAGGACAACTTGTCCAAATACAACTTTGTAGAAGACATCATGCCTCCTAACACGACTTCAGATCGACTGTGATGAAATCGGGGTAGTAGACAAATTCGTGTATCTGAGCTCATTGGTGACCGCCGATAACGACACCAGCAGAGAAATACAAAGGCGCATTATGGCTGGCAATCGTGCCTACTTTGGACTCCGAAGGACGCTAAGATCGAAAAAAGTTCGCTGAACCACAAAGTTGACCATCTACAAGACATTAATTAGACCGGTAGTTCTCTACGGCTACGAAACATGGACATTGCTAGTGGAGGACCAACGCACCCTTGGAGTCATGATCATCATGATTCGGAAACGTAACCCTTAGGTGTTTTTAATTTTGCCGTGAAAAAAAGGGTTTTTCAATCACTGTGCGGCGTTGTTTTTCCAACGGTTTGGTTTTAAAAGTTTGGAAGCGGACCACTCCGGGTTTTCCAGGTGTTTGTGCACAATACTCTTTCTTCTTTCGAGTTCAATTTGACGTTATGTGTGAAGGCGATCGACTACTTTGATCAAACTTGTACCAGTTGTTCTTTAAAGAAGTATAAACAAACCACTGTCAAAGATTTTTGATTCCCAGTACTAGAGGCTATAGACTCTTTATATAGACTGGACAAAAATTATCTTATGCAGCCAAACGACCTGTCAAAAACTGCAGCCAAACGGACTGTCAACTTTTGATTCACTTTAAAGGAGCAAGTATTGTGATCAAATATTGTTTTGACAGAAGCCAATTATGAACAAATCGACACAGAAAATACTTACATTTGCTGAATATGGAAGTAGAAAATCCCTTATTTCGACAAAGATTTTTCATTAGGGCCTAACTGACAAACGTAAACAATTGCTTTTACCGCGAATTTCTCGTCAATAAAAACTCACCTAATCAATCCACTACGGCTATTTCGAAGAGGAAGAATTCACCTATCCGATAGAATTGGAGGTTTACGTGAGAAACCTCTATGTCACGAGAAATTCACGGAAGAAGCTATTGTTTACGTTTGTCAGTTAGGACCTAAAGAAAAATCTTTGTCGAAATAAGGAATTTTCTACTTCCATATTCAGTAAATGTAAGTATTTTCGGTGTATTATTTATTGCCTTACATAATTTTTTTTTGAAAACCGGAAGCAACCCACAGAATTCACTTCACATCGCGAGTTTTTGCCACAATTTCGCTTCAAACTATTCATTTTCTACACGGCACTTTTCACTATGCTTTTTAATGAATATCTTCAAACGGAATCAAAACAAACTACCAACATCGAAACCAAATCTTTTTTTTTAGCCTATTGCGCTGTTTACTTCAAGTTTGTACAAATACAAGTGATGCCAGATCAATTGCTCATATTTATGACATTTTTCAGGGTTGGCAGATTGTATGATTTTGCGTTGTCCGGTCTATACACAGTGTCTATACTAGAGGCGTGCTAATGGCGTAGCTTTCAGTAGAATCCTACTTTAAAAGGCGAATTTTAAGTGTCCTCCAACCAAGTGACAAAATTTGAATGAACTGCTAGCTGATTTGACATTTCAAGTCAATCGGTTGCAACACTGGAAGTGAAATTGTAGGACGGAAAGAACCATTGAAGTAGGATAGCATACTTTGCTACTTCAATCGTACTACGATTGTAGTAGGCTCCACTATCTGGAGTGGGACCAAGTGGGACCAGTCGGACGAGCCAAGAATTTTCGTGACTGGAAGTCATTTAACAAAAATAGCTAAGTTTATCATATTTCAATGCATTTTCAAGAAGTACATTAATTAACTAAGCAAATCAACTTTCTACTACGGATTGACAAATGAACGGTTTGATTGCAATTTTATGCAGCACTCCCTTAAATCATCAACTAGAGGCAATTGAATCCCTCTTTCAACAGTCATCCTTATCTCATAAAATTCAAATGAACTGACAGCAAATGTACTGCAAGCAATGAAAGCGAGCCATCCTCATTGCAAATGGAACAAGTGTTGAATACGTAATTGAAAGCACCCATCAACCGTAGAAATGCAGTGGCCTCTGCCAGCGCTGCAGATTTAATTAGCACCGCCCCCATCGGATCTCATGAAAGGTGTAAAACAGCTAACCGATCCGTAGCTTTTAAGTTAATGGACTTGGCTGTTGCAACATTCCTACAACATGGAAAGTCATCAAAAGTTGTTCCGCCTCAGACCGGCGGGAATTGATTTATCCGAGCCAAATTGACAATTCCCCCATCCGAAAATCACACCGAACAAAGTTGTTTTCATGCTTCCTGGTTCTACGATCGAAACCAACCCAAAAACCGTCGATAAACTCGTCGTCTGAGACGGGAAAGGTCGGCCGACAAACTCTAATAGAGACTTCTATCCCGCTGCTGGGAGAAGAAAACACTACACCCCCGACTACACCGATAACGAAAAATAACCCCGGGATAGGATCAAAGCCAAAAGGAAATCCCTCGGACGATTCTCGTCCCCTTCCCCACCGGGGCCGGAGGGTAGTTCGACTCATACATTTTTAACGAATCCTAATTCCGGCCCGTTAAACACGGGTATTCTATTCTAAACGATTTCCGACATTCTTAAAGTTTGTCCCCACTCAATGCTAGTTTCCGGCAGGGGACATGTCCAACCGAACAGCAGAAAATTTCAACAAATTGTTTACCTTCTGTTGATCCTGCCCAACGAGCGGCAAACGGAGGCTAACGACAACGACAACGACAACGCCGGGGAGACACACCATGGTCTTCTGGAAATAGCTTCGAAACGAAAATTTATTGTGATTGCTTTAGTGCGTTCGTGTCGGGTCCAATCTTGGGTTGGCAGAGAAGTGTCCACCAGCCGCCCGCCGAAGGACAAAACTGAGAAGGGGCAACAACATCTGAACACGAACGCTTAAAACGACAATAAAAGCAGCACGTGGAGGAATTTTCACCATCCGATATTTCCTGGGAAAAACCCCAATATTGCCTCCTCGTGTGTGAGGAAGCTCCTGTTACGCACCGACAAGAAGACGAATGAGCTTTTGAACAAACGACGACACAGAATAAAATCGGGTCCCACTTCCGGGGAAGATAATTTGATATCGATGGAATCTCGTTGCTCGCCGCTGTCAACGGGATGTCCTGCTTGGTGTTTTATCGAGCGGAAGAAATTTGATGGACTCCTCGGTTCGGATCGTCAGACCGAGGAAAACCGGTTCGGGAATTATTGCCTTAGAAGAGAAGAGGTCGGTTTCGGATGTCCGAAAATTTCGTTACGATTCAGTTGGGAAATATGGGCGGCAAGCATTCAAGGAACAGGAGTCATTCAAGAAGACATAAGTTTAACATTTATGGACATGTTTTTTTGGAATCGGGTTTTTTGAAGTGCAATTTGTCGTTGGTTTGCTGTGGGAAGCACCCCCTTGGAATTGTGTTTGGTTCTTCGGCTGTGTTTGCCGACATTTTCAAGGTGAAAAAGCGAACACAAACCGCTCGGAGGTACTTCAACAATATTGAGAGTTGATTGAGAAGAGGAGGACATTTGTCTTAAAAACTTCCTCCAATGCGCTAATAGTATTGAGTGGTTGTCAGACTAAGGAAAGAATGAACGTGAAAACATTCATGGGAAGCTGTTGCCACGGGATGGACAAAGATAACCGGAGGATCAAGATATTGGTACTTTGGAACTGTCGAAATCATATTCAGAATATATGACAAAATTTAATAAATGCGTAAAATTTACTTTCGTTGAATTAAAATCCAAAGCAAGCTTAAATATCATAGTTATTGGCAATCTTTCATACAATAGATCTGATGCCTGGCCTACACACTTAGATTTTTTTACAGTATACTGTAATTTTTTACCGAATATGAAACAGCTGAACATTCGGTAATCGATTCGGTAGTTTTTAAGTTTTACAATACGTTCTGTAAATTTGACTTCGCTAAGCTGTCAAAATTTAACAAAATATTCTGTTAATTTTGCTGAACGATTGGTAACGCGAGCTGTCACATTTTTACCGAAAATTCTGTAAACATTTTACAGTTGCTCAGTAGAATTTATATGTTCGTTTGTAAACAGGGTTTTATTGATTTTTTTCTTGATTTCATTTCCTGTTCATTGTTGTTCAGTTAGATCATTTATTTGTATGTTAATAAGAAAAATAGGATAATCAGCTAAACAAAACTTGGTTACCATTTTGATTTTAATGTTTTTTTTTGACATCATTGGGGCCACATTGAGCCTGTTGATGTCAATAACAAGTAAAAAAATAAATCTATATAATGGAAGAATTCATGATATGCGGTGACAATTTTGTCCTGAAGCATTCCGAAATGTTTACTGAAATAAGCAGCATTTGGAAAAATAAAAAGGAAGGAAAAATTAACAACACACATTTTTCAACGAGGTGTAAAATATCTTTCGAATTCCCCACCAAACGCTGCTGCAATCGGATGATCGTTGGAATAAGCCAACAGTTCCCTGCCTGCCGAATATGGCTACGGTCCCGGAAAGTTGCTGTACATTCCTCCAGTTTGGGCACTAACTTTTGGCTGCACCGTGAAACTAAACCGAGCTGACCAACATTCAACTTTGAATGGCGGGAAAAGGCCGCGTTTGACAGCAAAGAATAACTTTACAATCTGTTCGGTACTTTTTTTACAGTTTATTTTGCAAAAGAATAAATTTACAATACATTCGTAATTATGTTTACAGTGTTGCGGTACTGAAGCAATTTGCAGTTTCGATCGGTAGTTTTTCTACAGTTTAACGGCAGTTTTCTATAAATTACAGAAATCCAGTATTTTTTATTGCTGGAATTTTGTAAAATGTGATTTTTTACAATACGTTTGGTGAAATTTCGGTTTTACAGACCGAGTTCAGCAAAAAAAGTACCGAACATAATTTTGGAAATTTGGTGTGTAGCCTAAATTTACATGAAATATCCCATGATATTATGAAAAATCTAGTATTCCATACAGTTCAGCAAGTCGCTTTTCTATTAAATTATATTTGATTGCCAAATCAAACCCGTGAAGGTTAGAATAACATGAGTTTCTGCTCTGTATTGAGCCATTGAAGCAACTAGCGTAGAGCAATACAATGACCTTTTCACCCATAACCGACCCCAGATGCTTAAAAAGATAAAATTAACTGTGATTTCTACGTCATTAGTTTAACTAAACGTTTCGTACTATACTTCACTTCAAGACCAACAATAAGATAGCTTTAAGAGTTAAATTCATGAGTGTTTAGTTCCTGTGCTTTGCAAAATAAAAAAAAACGCTGTATTCCGTTTTTGACAATACGAAATCAGTAGTGGTGTAGAACTTTTAACACAATCTCAATAATTCGTGTACATCCAAAGGTTTAAAAGATGGAAAAATGAAACAAGCAAACTTTGCAATCATTTTTTGATAAAGCCGCATGGAAAAGGTTATTTTGCCCATCTTGATTCACAAAGCGTTTTATGAAGTCATCGAAGCCATTCAAGTGTGTGCAAGCGACTAACTTAACACAGATTACTCGAAAACAAGTTCATCGCTGCACAGGAGGCATTGCTGCTACAAAAAAACAGTCCAATCTCAAGTAACATTTCCATAACCATCCAGCTTTACTAAGTTTTATTAAAGTTTTATGAAAGTCACTGGAAATCAATTTGGTTTTATTATGCTACCAAGAGGAACCGATAAGTTTCATATTTAAGCCAAGCTTATGGAGAACCTACACAGCTTGTTTACACCAATCTTAAAACCTTGTTTTCTCAAATTCCTATTACTCGAAGGTTTCGTTTCGACTTTATGAGCTCTTAAAAAGCTGTTTTGAAATGCCGTTTTAGGACTCATATTATCACATTATCAGCGGACTCATATTATCACAACATCAGATAGTCATAAAGAAAATAAACATACTTTTTGGCTCAGTAAGTACTATCACACCTGTCCCAAGCTCGGTCCCAAGCTTAATCATTCGCCCCTAATAACGTTACTCACACCATCACACTCTCAAATATTCTATCAAAATAACATTGCGAATAAAAAAAAACAACAAAGATACTAGTACCGAAAGACACTGAAAAGCGCAAGAATTATTGCAAGGTGCTTCGGACCTAGGAGTTCTACAACAGTGAACCAATTTCAAATCGCTTGTTGATTATTGATTGTTAACATTATGGTTAGTTGTAAAATCATTTTAAAATCATTTTGCTTCCAGTAAATGCATTAAACGGCAAATTGGTTTAATAGCAGTCATTGCGAAGAGAAGTTGGCAAAACTGTGACTTTTTCCAATCGCCATATTGAAGTATAAGAAATAACTGAAATGTGACAACATGAATGCACCACATTTCAAATGTAATGCAAATGAGCTGTAGATCGGAGGCCATTTTTGGTGTACTCTTAGACAACTTTATTGAATTTCGTCAATTTTCAGGATATTCGTGTTTAATTTATCGAACATATTTGTTTTTATTAAATGCGCATATGATTTGACGTTAAACACGCTGTAAAAAACAACTCAATTTGTTTTGGATATTTTACTATCAAACATAATGTCCCGCAGCACTAGCAGTTTTTTCTTAGATATTATTTACTGCTGAATGAATCAGAAGAGCAAAGAATCGAACAAAGCAGAGCAACAAAAAGCAACCACCATATCATAGTGAATTTTTGACAGCTGTGGTCATTTGGCCGAATGCTGGTTTTCTTTGCAGCCAAAAGGTTTTATGAAGGTTCTGCAGTGGTCATAACATCTTTCACTAGAACATTTTCAAAAATTTTATGGTCTTATAAAGGTTTTGTTAACTTGTTTTCACAACAGTCTATAGAGTTGGCCACTTTGTATTAAGTTCGGCTTTAAAGAAACGTACAGGAGGTGTTGGTAGACAAAACAGTTTTGAATGTAGCTTTATCAACAATGCCGGGAGGTTTATATGGCTTGAGTGGTTAAGCCAGGTTTGGGGGGCGGGGGATCTCAAACACCATACAAACATTTCTTGCCTTCAAAAATCTCAACAATTTGGTTGCAGATATTAGTGTTTAATTTGTACGGTAGCTTCCCTACCCCCCCCCCCCTCCCCCCACTTCCCCATCCAATCCAAAGGGAAGTCTCAAACGACCATAGAAACATTTCTTGCCTTCAGAAATCCCCACATGCAAAATTTGGATCTTTGCTTGATATGTTCTCGAGTTATGCAGAAATTTGTTTTTCATTCGTATGGGAGCACCACTTTCCAGAAAGAGGGAGGGGTCTCAAACGACCATACACATATTTTTTGCCTTTAAAACCCTCCACATACCAAATTTGGTTCCATTTTCTTGATTAGTTCTCAAGTTATGCAGAAATTGGTGTTTCATTTGTATGAGCCCCCCTCTTTTGAAGGAGGAGGGATCTCAAACCACGATATAAACATTTCTTGGCTTCAAAAATCTCAAAATGTCAAATTCAGTTCCATTCGCTTTATCAGTTCTCGAGTTATGCAGAAATTTCTGTTTCGTTTATATGGGAGCCCCCCCATCCCTCCTTTCAGGTCTCAAACAATCATAAGAACCTTTCTCGACCCCAAAAAACCCTGCATACAAATGTTCACACCGATCGGTTGCGATAGTTTCCGGTTAGTAGGCAAGTCACTGAACCCTAGGTTCGAATCCAGGTTGTTCCATATTGTTATTTTTCAACATCAACAGCGTATGCTCCATTATTGAAATCAAACTGAATTCTTATACAAATCATCATTATCATCTTATGAATACCAGATAAACTTCACTGAGTGTAGAACTAACGATTCTATTCCTAACAATCGAAATTAGCAATTATAAACAATGACTAAACGTACATTTCCTGAATGCCAGATTGCTTACATCTATATCTACTACCGATGGGAAGGTAATAACTCATTCTATCTGCTGTTGCTATTTTGGTTGTGGAGCAAGCATCCCGAAAAATACGCAGAGTTCATATTACAAATGTTGCTTTGACTATTTTGTCTAGATTCATTGTTTGCTATAACGCAACTGTTTTGTACTTTTTATGAAGCTTCCTTCGTATTCAATGCCACACGCGCAACTGTAAAAAATGCGAAGCATTTCGACAAAGATTCTTCACTAGGGCCTTAATGACAAACGTAAACAATGGCTTCATCTTGTGGCATAAAGGCTATCCATGTAAGCCACCAATTCTTTCGGATAAGTGAACTCTTTTTTTTTCGAAATGATGGTGGTGGATTGATAAGGCGAGATTTCAATGAAGAGAAATCTGCCGAAAAAGCCATTGCTTACATTAGTCAGTTAGGCCCTAATGAAAATTTTTTGTGGATTTGTTTTCACAGATAGAACACTCGTGTATTGCACGAAAACAACATGCTATTTCTAAACAACCCAAAATTGAGTACGACTGAAACAAATTCGTCGGAAATATGGCTACTCAAAAGTGAGTAAAGATAGTTCTTAGTGGTAAGATAACAAACAGTCATCATCGACTTGAATCCGATCGATGTTTACACATTGTCAACGTGTTACTCGTAACCATCTTTACTCACTTTTCAGTAGCCATACTTCCAACGAATTTGAGTCAATCATACTCATATTTGGGTTGTTTAGAAATAGCGTGTAGAGGGGTTTAGTTATATCCCTATGTGATTACCTGCAGGGATGCTAGATAAATAGACATGTCTGTGTTTATACAGACATTTGGTCATTCGTACAAACTATAGACACTGTATATAGACCAGACAACAATTTCCTTATGCAGCCGAACGACCTGTCAAAAAATGCAGCCAAACGAACGGTCAACTTTTGGTTCACTTTGAAGGAGCAAGTATTGTTTTGACAAAAGCCAATTATGAACAAATGAGGGATTTTATACTTCCATATTCAGTAAATGTAAGTATTTAAAATGTAACTGGATGAATTTGTTATAATTAGCAATGGAGAAAACAAATTAAAATAATTTGTATTTACACTACATGGCCTATAGCTTCCTAGAATCTGAAAATCTGCCGAAACGCCGCAGAATGCAAGCCATTTTTGTTTTATATTATCTTTCTTTGGAAACCGGAAGAAACCCACAGAATTCACTGCACATTGCGAGTTATTGTCACAATTTCGCTCCAAACAATTCGACATGGAGTTTTCATAAGGGCCAATGTCGCAAACGTAAACAATGGCTTCTTTTGCGAATTTCTTGAAAATGCTAACTCGCTCAAGCAAACTACCACTTCTATTATAAAGGGGAACTCCTTTTCTGTACAATCATCGTCATAATTCACTATGATTAAGTTAGCATTCTACAGAAATTTGCGGAAAAAGTCATTGTTTACGTTTGCGACATTGGCCCTTATGAAAACTTTTTGTCGAATTCATTGTTTACACGGCACTTTTCACTATGCTTTTAAATTAATATCTTCAAACGGAATCAAAACAAACTACCTACATCGAGTCCGAATCTTTTTTTAGCCTATTGCGCTGTTTACTTCAAATTTGTACAAATACAAGTGGTGCCAGATCAATTGCTCAAATTTATGACATTTATAAGGGTTGGCGGATTGTATGATTTTGCGTTGTTCGGTCTATATATAATGTCTATAATACAGACCACATAAAAATTATAGACGTTATACAGATATTGCGATAAAGTTACAGATTTAAACAGACATTGATATCAATCAATAGAATGAAAATGATTCTGGAATACATTTTTTTTCCAGAGGGAACGTCCATTAATTACGTCGCGCAAAAAATGACTTTTTATAACCCCCCCCCCCTTGTCACGTTTTTTGTATGGACCTTCAAAAATTTTTGTATCGATCGTCACGCTTTCTCAAAGCCCCCCTCCCCCCCTACAGCGTGACGTAATTAATGGACCTTCCCATATAAGGTTTGCATGTTTTGTTTGTTGATCCTATATTTATAAAAAAAAAGTATTTCAGAAAACTGTTTATTTCTTCCGATGTTTTGGAAATATTGGGGCTTCTTTTATATTGAAATAGACCTTAACTTAAGTCATGATTCATAATATTTTGAAAATTTGCGAAACGTTATTCGAGCTTCACCATGCTTTCTATTGATAGCGGACTGATAAATTAAAAGTTATACAGCTACGCAGACAATTTTGTTCGCAAAACTACATTAACAGTTTTTTTTTCATTTTAAATATACCAACGCATTCACCTCAAATCTGTTTATCCTACTGGAAAATACCCTAGAAATTCAGGAAAATTATCAGATAATCAATTTGGATTGTTTGGAATGAAGCGGATACAAGATTATTATCAAAGAACTTTAATTAATTACTTCTTAATTTTAAAATATAATAATTTAAAAAAAACTAATGTTTATATTTCAAGTGTCGCGGAATTTTATATCAGAAATTCAATAATATTGAAATAAAGCAGATTTAATTTTTTTTAAATACTTAAGTTTCTAGAAGCAATTTTTCTTGAGAACCGATAAAATCTGAACTGATGTTCAACGGCTATTTATTTGTGAATCCAAATTTTTAATAATACTATGTTACTTGAGAGATATGTTCACAAGTTTGCCCAAAGTTTTTGGGAATTTCATTGAGTAAATTATTTGAAATGTTACCTAAATAAAATCAAAGGAATGCGAAAAATCTTGAACGCAATAAAAGTCAACCATGGGAAAACTTCAGATAATTATGCAAAATTTCAAAACAAAAATTAAATACGAAGCATAGTTACGGAAGGTTTTGTAAATTGGTGGGAAACTAGGAGAATTTAAAAATAACATTTAATTTGATCACTTTTAAAAAAATAACAAAAAACATTGAAACCCTTTTTCCAAATTATCGCTTGCAAACGCGAGCAAATTCCTTAAATTCTACTAGAGGCAGCTTATCTTTTGACAGATAGGCCTATTTCGTCTGCTACTTACAGACTTCTTCAGTGTCAAGTGCTCGAGAGGAGAATTTTAAATTCTCCTAGTTTCCCAATCACAATCGTTCTACTAATACGCTCAGAAAAGTTTTTAAATAGTGTTTTTAAAAATGTGTAAGTTTTCAAATGATCTCAAATTAAGCATCAAATAGCCTTATATTATAATTAAGAAGTCTTTAATGCCGTTCTGAGAATCAAAAAGGGAAAAAGTTTTAACGAACTCCAGTACTTTTCAAAATTTACGTATGCATTAAAAAATATGGATTGCTACTTATTTTCTGCTTTTCCCGCTGTATTAACTGGCTACACTGTGCTTTTCGGCTTCCGATTCATTTTGGCTTTGAACGCGGTACCACACAATCACTAAGTGATCCGATCGGAATCATCGAGCGCTAGCACTCAATCGAATCAGGAAACGAAAATGAATCACCAACAGAAGCCAACGAACGAATCAGTAAATTCTACAAGCAAGCAGTAATGAACACGTATACAATTGACAGGCGACGAAGTTCATGCTGTGTTCATTCAATTTTTACCTTGGCCCATCAGTTTTCAGCTTGAGAGGTGAAGCAGAAGTTCTCATTGTATGCGTCTATTGAACCAAAGAAGAGAGTGCAACAAATGATTCATGATACGATTGGAACCATCCAAGGTCCTTAGCAATTGCCGATTAAAAGATGAATTGACATGGTGTTGGCTTCTCTGCTTTGACCACGAAATTATTGGAGTAGATCCTCAATTTGAGGTTCGAAAAAACATTTTCTATCAGTTGCAGCTCATAGCAGTTAAGAGTGTTAGCGGCCTTCAACACAACGTTTATCTCTATCCGGTCCATCTCCTCCAGTGGTTCTTTTGGCATAATCTCCATTGTGGGACACTTAATGAAGGAAGCAACTTACACACTCAGCATTTTTTACAGAAATCTGTAAAATTTTACCGAATTCTCAACAGTTGAACGTTTGGTAATCAGATTTAACGCCGATGGAAGTCGTGCGTGCCACCTGTGACGGTTTCGAAAAACGTTTGGAGCTGGTCAAGAAGCTTAAAGGCGGTGTTGTTAAAAAAATTTATACTGTAGGTTGGTCAGTTTTATATTGCAATATAATGGGTAAAGTTATTAATAAAATCTGGATTATCGATTTGAAATAAAAAGAGTTATATTTTGTATGAGAATATGTTGGACACGGTGTAAAAATAATAAGACTCCCGAAATCAAGGTATTTGAGTGAATGAGTTTACCTTATTTTTGCGAAACCATTCCTTTCTTTGTTCTCAAATAAAATATTTTCCTCGGCCATATTCGTAACGGAATTTTTTGTCAAAATCCTCAATACAGACAAATACACAAATACACTCACAGACCTGAGAAGACGTCAACTTGCTTAGTAAAACTTTCACAGAAGACTAAACTTGGCATCTAAAGTGCAAGCAAAAGTGGCCGCATATACTCTTATTGTGAACTGCATTTTGCGACAAAAGTGAATGCAGCTCGTCACCGCAAAAACATCCACAAGGCAGATATTTCGTCTAAGAAAATAAGGCCACTCAAGATTCTGCAGCAGCGCCAGGAAGAAATTCTTTGCGAGGTCGACGGGAAAGAAGCTAAGGATGTTCTATTGATAGAATCACGTTTCGTGGAAATCATTGGACTTGAGGTCCGAGAAACAATTCCACCAGAACTTCCGCTGATGGACTTTAACAACTGGTTCAAGAAGACATGGTTTGAGCATCATAAGCATTTACATAGTTGATTGTTTTTTTTTACTATTTTTATGAATGAAAATAAAAACGGATAAAGCTACGTCCATTTAGAATCCGAAAAAATAAATCATTTATCTTCCTTTCTAATGGAAATTAGCACTTTCTTCTTTACTCCTCCTATCAAACGCTGCACACCTCCGGAGTCAACTTCCTTGGCACATTTGTTCCATATTTTGGTCATCTGAGTCGCGTCTCAAGCAGTTTTCCACTTTTCTTAAGCTTCCGCTTCATTACTGCCCGAAATCTCTCGATGGGCCGGATCTGCGGACAGTTTGGTGGATTTATGTTCTTATCGATAAAATCTGCGTTATTATCGCGGTACCACTGGATGACTTCCCGGCTGTAGTGGCTACGCGCCAAATCAGGCCAAAACTATACGGGACCTTTATGGGTTTTAATGAAAGGTAGCACGCGGTTTTTGAGGCATTCTTCCTTGTACAGCTTCGAGTCCATCGCAGCGGCATATCCCTTGCCAAATCATCAGTTTTTTTTTTGACAAATTTGTCTGCTGACAAAAGGTTTTCTCAAGTCTACGAGAAGAGAGGGGAGACTTGAAAGTGTCAAATCTCGGTCTAAGTGGTTCATGAACGTATTATTATGGTTTAGCTATATTTCTTGGTTCAGTATAGTCAACGAGAGCGAACGAGCGAAAAACTGGAATTAACCTACTACTCATCACAAGATTCCAAGCAAATATACATTAAATTAGTACCCCTACCTTGCTTTCACAACACCCACAGAGGGTTGTCGTAGGAAAAAGCATTCCTCACCATCAGCGAAACTAATCCAACGGGACGACACTGACTAATGAATTCAATTATCGGCATCCTGTCATTTCCATGTACCCGAAGTATCGAAGAACGATCCGAACGAAGCCATCTTGACAAACATTCAAACATCCTAAGCAGCTGCACTCGTGAAATCTTTCTCCAGTAAAATTCAAATCAGCACTAATCAAACATACTATCGCCAAACACTACAGCAAGTGAGTTAGTGATGCTCTCGAATCCCACGTCAGAAAATCCGAAATGTGTAAATCTCTCGAGCCAAGCACAAATCAAATCCTGTCACATCCGAATTCTGTAGCGAAGTGTCCTCGTTCTCAGCTTCAATTGAAGTGGCAGTCTCACACCTCATTCCACGTCATGTGTGTCTGCTGCAGGTAAAATCGCGCCCCAAGAGCACCGGCAGCAGCAGCATCGTGCAAATAAAAGTCACTTGATTTGTGTTACAATTGTTATGCAAAATGAGCGCGATTTCTCTCCCGTGTTCGACATGTCTCCCCTCCCAAAGGTGGTAGGAGCTCTATAAATTTCACCGATTGCAGTTTCCCCCAGCCCCCCTAGTGAAAGTGGGTGGAAAGGTGCGGATGGAAAAGAATTAAGAATGCAAATGTAGCAATGGTCGCAATTTATGGCCCCTCCCTCCCGTTCGTCGCCTCCAACCCTCGCCGAGATCGAACGTTCCGAAAGGTGCTGATTAAATGCACAAAGGAACACGATTCGGTGGAAGGAAATTAATCAGATGAAACCGGGGGCTGCCGGTCTCTGAAGAGGCAATCGGATTCATTCTGGAGTCAGTCGGTTCGATTGAGCTGGAGATTGATATTGAAAAGTTACGGAGAAAATTGCTCTTCCGGATGAGGTGCAGTTTCTGCGCCATCGCCAAATTATTCGCTAGATCCTTTTTCGAATCAATCCGAAACGTGACGGAATGGTCGTTTTCTCCGCGCCAGTAATGGATAGCGCCGGTCCCCTCCCCCGATTTAGGATATGAGAAATCACCAATTTGAAGAGACCCTTATTTGTCACCCGTTTTTTCTAATAAAGCAAAAACCCAAGCAAATCGAAACGTGACTTTTCCCGTCCGAAAGCCGGTCTCGTAACGAAAGCTTTTCCACACTCGACCGGAACGAAAAAATAAATAAAAATAAATACAGAGTGATGAGAAAACAATTATAATCTCACGCTTGGCCCCACTAACTGATTCGAGCCATTGGAAAGGTAGTCCCCGGAATAACAACAAACAAACGACCAGAGAACAAAGTCAACCCAAAAAGGAAGCAACAATTCAACTGCCCACCATTTTTTTTTCTTTTTTTTTCACTCAACCGGAATTGGAATTTCGCACCTTTGTTTGCTTGGATCCCAAACCGGGTGGGATTTTTTTTTTTTGTTGACACGTGTTTTGTGGCTTTCAGCCCCAACTCCCATCCGGTGGTGTTGCCCCCAGAGGCCACACCAGACGGTGGACGGAAACGGAAAGGTTCGTTTTGGGCTTCTCTCGTCGCGTGTTGCTGTCCTTTTTTGTTGTTGTTAAATATAACAGGTAAGTAACAATGAAAAAGGGGTCCATTTTAATGGATCAATGGTGGGAAAACAATTTGGATGGAACGGAAAAGGTAATGTTTCGTTGTTTTATTTTTTCGTGCTTCCTCTCGGGTTGTTTGGTCATTGTCTCGATATGAGTAATGATGGGGCTCCCGGGTTCGACCGGATGTCGGGATGGGCAAACAGTTTCGAGCTATTGTGTTTTTGCGGGTGAATGAAACAAATGGGTTATTTTTATGCGGAGCTGGCAGCCAACAGGTTTGTTTTTCGGGGCGCTCACAATTATTGGTCATCCGGATTATTAAGACTTTCGGTGTCAATCGGTTGGGGGGAGGGCGTTTTAGGGTCGGAACTTTCGTTCGTTCAGAATGGGGATTAAGACGGTAAATGTTTCTTTAAGGGGAGCTAAAGGCACTCCCAAACTAGTGATTCTATTCCTCCAACATTTCAACACTTCACGTCTACAGTATGTGAAATAAGTATATCCACCCCTGCTTCAAATTTACAATTTTCCTGTTATCGATTCAAATATTAGTTGATAAAATGAGTGTTGTTACGCGTTTGGTCCATTCTATAGTAGCTATCATTATACCATTAAATATATTTGAATTTATCTTGCTCTTGAAAATCTATGCCAAGATCAACAGAAAAGGGAAGTAAAACATGCAAAAAAAGTTTATCCACCCAAACATGCTTAGTACCATTTTGCCGTGTATTGAGCAGTTCCTGTCACTTTTTCGAATGTAAACATTGCATACAGTTATCCTTTCGTAGTGTGGAAGCTTTCGTGATTCAAATTTGAGTTCTCGTGTTTCGAAATGCCTAAAAACGCACAAATTTCGCTGAGTATCCGAAAACTTATCAAAGGGCATCACAAGTGGGTAAAAGCTACCGCCAAATTGCTAATATCGTTCAGATACGTAAAGACACGGTTGCCAAAATTGTTCAGAAGTACAAAAAGAGTGGTTCTTTCACACCAGAAAAGCGATCAGGGCGACCGGTGAAGACAAGTTCCCGGATTGACAGGGCAATCGTCAGAAAGGCGGAACAAGATCGAGGTTTGTCAGCTCCAAAAATTGCAAAGCAAGTTGAGAGTGAATTTTCTATCCATGTGACACCTCAAACAATCCGAGGTCTGAAGGGTGATGGCATGTGGTTGTCAGCGAAAAACATTAAAAACGATTGAAGTGGGCTCGGTCATATTACATGGACAGTTGATGATTGGAGAAAGGTCGGTAGACGAGACAATAATGCTATTTGGGTGGTATCACACAAAAATGGCGCAGAACCGGTGAAGTCTGAAAACCCAGTGTTTTAAGCCTACAGTCAAACTTGGAGGAGGTGAGTTATTGCAACATCATTAATGTTCAACTAACTTAACTAGCTTTTATCGTTTTTGTGCAGGTAAAGTCATGGTTTGGGGCTCGATGGCTTCGTCTAGCGTTGGAAAACTCGAATTCATTGACGGAATAATAAAAAAGGAGGTTTATCTGGACATACTGAAACGAACACTTTCAGCAAGTGCACAAAAACTGAAGCTGGGCCGGAGATACACGTTCCAGCAAGATGGGGATCCAAAGCACACGTCGAAGCTGGAATCCCAATGGTTTAAGGAAAAGAAAATCAATGTTTTGAAGTGGCCAGCACAGTCTCCTGACCTTAATCCAATAGAACATCTCTGGTCTATATTGAAAATTAAGGCTCAGGAACACAAACCATCAAGCATTCAGCAATTACGACTAGTTGTTGTAACTGAATGGGACAAAATCGCACCAGAAACGACTGCTGAGCTTGACCAGTCAATGCCACGACGATGTCAAGCTGTCCTTGAAGCCAAGGGAGGTCACACGAAATATTTAATGATTTTCAGGATTATGGTGTATTATTTGCATTATTTTTTTATCGTTTTCTTATATACTTGGTCTCAGACACGAACAGTTCGTGCTTTTAAATCAAATTATCGTTATTTGACTTTCTTTTTATCCGTTGAGAAATAAACTTAATATTAAAATCGTTTTTCAATGTTTTGGTGGATTATTTGAAGCAAATGTGCCAAGTGAGAAGGGGTGGATAAACTTTTTTTACATACTGTAGGTGGGGTAATGTGACTTTTGGAATGATAAAAAATTGTAAGCCAAACTTTTAAGGTTATCTATGGTAAAACAAACAATTCACACGACGATAATCGTGTCTAGTGTGCGTGTGTTAAAGTCGCCTAAGCTTAGGCTGTGCACCAATTCGCGAATCCATTTAAATTTTACTCAAACCTGACAGATGGAAAATAATCGATCAATCGATCACAACCCCTTTGTTATTGATCAACAAACTTTTGATAACTTGACTGTCAAAATTTAGTAAAGAGTTAGAAATAAGTCAGACTCAGGCCGTATATCAATTTTCGAATTAATTTCAATTTTACTTGAACTTGACAGATGGAAAATAATCGATTGATCGGTTAAAATCCATTTGTTATTGATCAACAATAAGGTGTCAAAATCGAGTTGCCGTCTATCAGAAATTCATATTTCAGCTGGAGTAGCAGACTAAATCGACTATTTTCCATATGTCAAGTTTATGTGAAAACTAAAATTAATTCGCGAGTTAGTACACGGCCTTAATCGACTATTTTCCATCTGTCATGTTTAACGCGCGAATCGGAACGCAGCCTTAATATTATGCATTCAGAATAAAATCAAATTAACAGCGCCGAAAACTAGCAACTCTGTTGAGTTCCGACTATTGAAATTGTTTTACTAGCAACCACATTCCCATTATTGTTATCGACGCAAAAGCAAAATAAAAAAAAGAAAAACTCTGCGGATGTGAAACTGGTTTCTTTTGGGTTGTTGTTTGTTCAGTTTGCATCTAACTATGGTTTTGTTGTTAAAAGTTGCATATGTTGTTGTTTTAATCAGCATTTGAATAACTATGGACAGCTCGATGGGGAGGTAAGCTACAAAGTATATATTCTCGTTGCAAATAGAAAGTGGAAAATCAGTTGAACTAAAACAACGATTTCTCGAGATCTGTACATTAAACCTAATGTCCCGAGGTGGTATGATAAAAGTGAATCCGAATTTAAGGACATTGATCGATTCGTGACTCTTCAAGACAAAGCACTGAAGAAAGGGTTTTTAATCACTGATCTGAAGCCCCGATTGTTAACAAAGTGGCGTGGAAAATACATGAATGTTAATGTTTATGTTTATTCCACAAACATTGGAACGAATTCTCAATACCAGTGTGTACTTCCTTAGTTGGTAGCATCGCAAACTCCGGATCGATCTGAAGCTCATTCAACTAGAGACGATGCTAACAATGGCTAACGAGCTGCGCGAAAAAGGCCGAGATCTTGAGAGGGCTTCTTCAGTTCATGGCTGCTATGGACGAACTTGATCAACTCTGCTCCAGCTCATGAGTGAGAACGATTGAAGCAACCAACAACTTCTCCTTTGCAGTTGACAACATATTTCCGATGGGCACCAGTTTCCGAAGCTGCGAGACTTCAATCAGTACATCAGGGAATGGTTGTGGTAAACACAATAAATGAAGGCTGGGTGCGAGGAATTGCAGAAATAAAACATGATATCGCATTGGCGAACAAGATTCTTCAAGGCGTGGCTCAGAAAGTGGAAGTATTGGAATCCAAAGGTATTTTCGAATCGGAAATTTGCTCGGTTATGGAAACAACGATGCGTCCTGAAGAAACCGAACTCAGCAAGAGCCTCTCTACAGGTGTTACAGACTGTGAGGACATCGTTCATAGCTAATGTGATTTTTAACTGATGTTGGTGTTGAAAATGAATAAATTTGCATATGCATTGTATTCGTTTTTATTTGGTTGTTTGATGACCATGAGATGAGTTGGTTTTTTCGTTGAACAATAAAGGTTTGAAACAAAATTAGAGTACAGCCATTTATTGTATCAAGATTCATTTTTAACGTTTCAACAGCTGATTATTTGGGAGAAATATGGAAATCCATGTGTTTCCGATCCTGGGAAAGTCCTTTTTTGGGAAGAAAACAGCCATCAGCAAAATATCCAGCAAAATTTTCGAGCATGGAAATGTTTTGAAACGGTTCAGAGATTCGCAAACTTCAGTCCACGTGGCTCTATGCTGAGTGTGATGCTTTTTCAGATCACATTTGATCCATCCAAATACAATTTTGATTGAGTTAAAAAATAGGCAGTAAGCAGGGAGGAAAATTGGAAGTTTTCCAATTGCTCTAAGGAATCCGATGATATTCGGATCGCAATGAATTCTAGCACCGTCCATTATCCAGATGGAATTGAACCCAGGGTATCGCTGCACATTTGAGTTGTTCAGAGCAAAGTCCTTACAACAAGAGAAAATCTTTTTCCAGTTGAATGTTCTTTCAGTGAAATAACTGTCCAGTACGCCTCTTATTCCCAAGAAACACAAAAAAGAGACTCTTGGCTTTCTGCAAAATTCCCTTCTGTAAATTATGTTATGCCCAATCACACAGTACCCTTTATGACGCAGCATATCCTTGTTGTTGAAGCTTACTTCGTCTAAAAAGACAAGATCAAATGATCCCAGGGGACAACAACGAGAGTCCTGAGTCATGTAGGATTGTACATCGGACCCCACGCTGATTGTCGTGTGAAAATGGGATTGAAATTTGGTATTTGCCTCGTCCAAAAAGAGAATAGGTGCTCTTTGGTACAATTCCAGGATCCACTGCCGCATCTCGATCCCACAATTCTTGTAGATTCGTTCACGCTTCTTTCGTTGAAAGTATCCGTTTGACTCGTTTTTGCTAAACCATTCCCAAATCGTCGACGGTGCTTTTCCGTAATTTTTTTTCTTTGAAATACCAAGAAAACAATGTCCATACAAAGCATGGCAGTATTCTCACTGGCGTGACGATGACGAACATTTTGAATAGCTAAATCAGCCATTTGAAGCGAAAATCAGAACGAATGTATCAAAATCAAATCTTGAACAAACAAGAACAATCTTGATATACATAAATAGCTTATTTTTATTATTATTCTTCTCGTCATATTCGTTGACAGATTTTTCGAAAGTCAAAAAAGCCCCTATTCGGTTTGGTGCTAGCGCCATAATACAGGGTGCGGCAGAAAATAATACGAAAATTTTCAAACTTGAGTATTGGATTAATTCGTGTAGCTAGTGACAAATTTCTGTCAAAAGTGTATTTGTTTATGTTAACTTGCAAGTGCTGTATCCAAACATTCTATTTGTTTTATTGCAAATTCGTCAAAATCTTCGCGAAAGAAGTGATCACCAGTTTGTTGCTCGCCCAGAAGAAACCGAAAGAGATTGCCAAGGTGGTAGGGTGCCATTTGGCAACAGTTTACCGCATAAAAAAATTCCTGCAGGATGGTCCTAAGCAGCGGAAGCCTGAAAGCAGACGTACGCGCTTTGCACGCACGCCAAACGCGATCAAATCGGTCCGTGCAAAAATTGCTCGCAACCCGGTGCGTTCCATAAGAAAACTTGCAAAGGAAGCCAATATTTCGGAGAAATCCATGCGGAAAATCATCAAAGAAGACCTGCATGCATCTTTCAGAGCCAGAGTGAAACGCCAAAGGACAAAAACGTTGTCCTACAGCAGGAAGGAGCGTCGTGTCACACGTCCAATCGAACCTAACAATGGTTGAACGATAACATGACGTTTTGGCGGAAGAATTTGTGGCCCCCCAGCAGTTCAGATCTTAATCCGTTGGATTATTCGATATGGGCATATGTTGAAGCACGAGCCTGCAAAACATCACACCCTAGTGTGAAAACCCTGAAGTCAACCATAACACGCATATAGTAGTCAATGTCGGAGGACTAAGTCTGAAAGGCATGCTCTGGCCTCCGCCGTCGGCTCGAGGATGTTATTAATAAAACTGGAGGACACATTGAATAAAGTTGTTTAAAGGACTTTATAAAGATGCACTCGAAAATGTTGATATTATTGCTGGAATTAGTTGAAAATGGGATTTGAAAGAAATAGAACAAATTTTCGCATTATTTTCTGCCGCACCCTGTACATTTTTCCAACACTTCAATCACAAATTTTAATAGAGAGTGATAACATAGACTAATTATATGACCAGTAGGTCTCGAACAAACACGATTTTTTTCTTGGCTCAGTCGGTACTAGCACATCGGTCCCAAGCTCACTAATGCGCCCCTAATAATGAACTCACTCGAACACACTCTCAAATATTCTGTCAAAATAACACAGCAAATCAAAACAAAGGTGCAAATATGTATAGCAAGGCTCTGGCGTCAAGGTGTACTTCGGACCAAGGGGTTCTACAACAGTGAACCAATTTCAAATTGCTAGTTGCATATTGATTGTTGCTAACAGAGCTTTCATGCCATATGTAATTAAAACATAAAATGTGTATATCCTCTAACAAACCGAAAATTCAAATTTTGTTTGGAAACAAATTTATAATTTTCAAACATATTTTTAGGCCAGCCATGTTTCATGGTTGCAGGGTTGCCATACTACACACTTAGAAAATTTTACAGTATTCGGTATTTTTTTCCTTACTTTCAACAGCTGAACAGTTAATAACAGCTAAAATTTGACAAGTTCCGGTAATTTTTTTACCGAAATGCTGTAAAATTTCACCGAAATCCGGTAAATCGGATGACCGAATGTTCTTCTGTTGAAAGTTCGGTAAAAAATTACCGAATACTGTAAAATTTTCTAAGTGTGTATTCTACGGCCCCATCTTTAATTTATGCAAACAAAAAAATCGTTTTTATCTGTGTTTGGTTGCAGAAAATCTTGGCAAAAAACTGTGCTTCAAAATTTGTGTTGTTAAAGTATAATGAAAACTTTTCAGACGCCTGATTGTAAATTCATTTTTTTATACTTAATGTTGAATGTAAAATCAAACAAGTACATATCCACCAAAACACATTTCTAGACAAAATCGTCACAAGGTCGAAAGTAACATTTGTAAATAATGACTTAAAACGTAAATTTCCTGGAAATGCCAGGTTGCTAACCTCTATATCCACTACCGACGGGAGAGTAATATTTCACTGTATCTGTTTCGGGTGCTATTTTGTTTGTGGGAACAAGCAGGTCCCAGAAAAATAAGCTAGAGGTTATTGTTTACAAATGTTACTTTCGACCTTTTGACTATTTTGTCAAGATTTATTTTGATTAGCTGATACAAAACGTTCCTCTCAATAGGGTTTAAGTCAGGCCATTGACAAGCCTATATCAATAGCAGTGATTGACAGTAGACAGAATGTCCTGGGCCCAAATTGATTTGGGCCCGCTGTCAGCTGTCAAATAGAAGTCTAATCATTTGTTTTGGTTGTTTGTTTTGATGTGAAACACCACAGAAAGCGATCTTTCTGCTTTGTATGACGTGCACAACGAAAACGAGCAACAACAGACAAAACGTAAACGAGCAACAATAGACACAACTTACAATGTTGACATTATTTTGACAGCTGAGCTTGCTGAGATGTTGTCTATGTGAAAAAGTGGTCCTTGTCATAGGCCTGGTTTAAGTGCAATTATCGGATTCCCTACACTGTAACCGGCCAGTACCCATTAATGGGTAAAATGTACCCATTTTTTGATTATATGAAATTGTCAAAAAATGTGTTCTTTCAAACTCAAAATAATGCATATTTTAGCATTTTCCTCGCTCTGTACAGTTGAAAGTGCGCTGTTCGAAAAATAAAAATAAACTTCGTGGAATCCAGTTCACTAAAACGTGAAAAGTATGGAAGAACTTGAAGGTACGTTAATAATTAAATATTATAATATAAAATGCTTCAATTTCATCAGTAAAATCGTACTTCCGACTATCTGTCACTTCCGGAACGTAAAATTCAAGCTTTCATCAAGCTGACGTCAAAATTATTTAAATCTTATCAGATGTCTTCCAGAGATGTTTGGCGATGTTGGAATCTCTCTGGATGATAACGATGTGATGACCGCTTCAATGGACCACTTGAATGTCGCCGGAATATTTGCCGCTGTGAAACCCCCGAACGAATTTGACATACCTAAGAGGTCTTTGTCTGAGGTTAAAGGGTTGTCGTTACGAGTAAATACACAAATACCAATACAAATACCGTTATTGCGATGTATTATGTTGATTCTAATGCTCTTTATTCTAAACTAAAAGTAAAAACAAATCAAGAAGAGTGGGTACTTCATACCCATTCGGAATGGATGATACTTTGCCCGTAATGGGTTCCGTCGAATTACAGCGTAAACGTGCAGCACCTTGTCATTTGGGAGGAAATCGATCATTGCACTTGTGTCTCTTCTGACAGGCCAGGTTTGACATGCGATGATAAATCGGGCGGTGCTTTTGCCTATCTTTACTACAAAGTTCAGAGGATAGGTGGAACAAATTTTCGGAACTGAAATTACCGATTCAATCATATTTATGATGTGTAAACATAAATTCTGTTAGTTATCTTTAGTGGGAGATTTAATTGTTAGCTGATAAACGCCTCCGTCCCCTTACATGTAACACTTGGATCGTAGGATGGCATCTATGGTGTCCGTGCGTAGGCGGTTCCGAGTGTTGGTCTTGTTCAGACTGTATTGCGACAAAAACTCGGTCCACTGCAGCCGAAGAATTTGGAATTAGTAGAAAGTTGACTATGAACCTTCTTAGCAAGGAATAAGCCAGCTTCCCATCTACTTGTTTGCAACACAGTAGTTATCTCCAACAAGTTTCCAAGTTATACGATTCTTCTACCTCGATGTCATTGTAGATGATTGCTGTCCTCAGGTCATGAAAATCACTTTTGATGGCCTGTTCATCACCGCTTTAAAAATAGTTCAGATATTGTTAACAATCGAGTTGAACTCCTTCAAAGTATGCAGCTTCATCACTTTGTGATCTGTTTTATCAACTTGGTATTTGAAGCATAGTAGATCGAGTAGAAAGCCTCCTTCTAGGTATCACCGAGAGTTCCGGTTCTAATCATTTCTCCTACTACAACCTCGATATATATTCTGACTTCTTCGGGAGATGTTTCTCAAAATCAGAAACCATGAGATCCATTAAGTGTTTTAGACAATTATCTACACAAATATTTGCAAGGAGAACCGTTAGCAAGACTTTCGCTGATTGCACATGTTCTGGAATTCCGAATCTTCAGGCTTTGTTTGTTTTGTTGACAAGGGGCCATACATAGTTTAAGAAGTGGAGAAGTGGCTGTGTCAACAGGTAATTATGTTGACAGAAAATGCGCTGAATGGTTTGATTGTTGTTGCAATAGGATTGGAACTTGCTGCATGATGCACAACTTTCAAAGCCATCAATTCCAAGATACTTTATATCATCTGGTATTCCTTGAATCGTTTTCCAAAAAAATCAAGATTTTCTCCGAGAATAACTTCAGGAATTTTATTTATAAATTTGTGTAGGTTTTTCAGGTGTCCTCCAGGGGTTCCTTTAAAATCACAAAGCTTCAAAAGTTCAAGGAATCCTTCAGAATTTTAATGAAATGCCTGAAAAACTCATGAAAGAATTCCTGCCGGAATGCCTACAAACTCCAGAAGAATACTGTTCGAAACTATCTCACGGAATTACTGAAAAATTTCCATGTTTGGGAAATTCTATAGAATTTTCTGAAAACATTATCTAAAAAAGTTTATCGAGAAAACATTTAAGCGCCAACATTTGATTGGGGCGAACCTGCTTTTGTAAACAACCACTTTGTCTGCTAATTTATCGGAAGTTGAATACAATTCCTACAAATTGAATATATCAGCGGATAGAGATAAAGCTCCTCTTCCTTAAGAAGTGCTTAATTTGGATTTGTGACCTTTACTTCAAGAGAAAATGACTACGAAAGCCATTGTTTACAAAAGCAGATTCGCCCTAATCTAATGTTGGCGCTGATTTGAGAGCTCACACATAAACTGGCTTTCAAACTTTCATCTGACACTGGTGTGTCAGTGTCAATAATTTTCTTTTGCTTCGTGGGCTTTAAACAGTACACCGAAAGAAGAAGTGGTGAAAATTTTGATTCTAAACTGTACTCATCTTTTTAATGTGAGGTTTTTAAGTGGACAAGCATTTGTCAAAAATCTAAAAAATCTTGGTTTATCTCAAAAATCTGTAATATTCACATACCAATATCTGTATGAAAAAAATGAAAAAAAAAAACAAACTGTGTCAATGTTTATAAATCTGTGCATGTGGCAACCCAGTCTGGTTGTTGTGCTACTAGGAAAAAAGCAGAAGAAAGGTTCAACAACCTAATTAATAATATTCCTGGTGCAGTTGAAAACCGGAATGCATGAGCAGCGCCGATCTCTAATCCCGTTCCATAAGTCCAAACACGGCGCATCTAGTGCGCTGTGTGGCGCATCTGATGCACTAAACAGCGCACTAGATGCGCCACTGTTTGAATTCATAGAACGGGAGTAAAATCGATTGGCGTGACTGCTATATTCCGGTTTTCAACTGCACCAGGAATATCAGAAAAACTTCATTGCAATGATCAACTCTGTCTATAGATAAGAAATAGTTTTATGAAATCAATTGCGATTTTGATACACAAGAATAAAAACTCTGTTTAACATACTGAACTGACAAAAACAATGTCAACATAATTTGATTTGTATCATTCCATATGGGGCTTGAAATGTTAATTACTTAGCAGGAACATCTGGTTGAACTATCCCATATTGTTAAGAAAAAACCATGATTCGTCATTCGTCGGCTATCCATCAATGTTCTTACCTGTAAAGAAAAAGAAAAAGAAGAAAAATTTAGCATAACGACACACCACAACAATTTCAATGGAAGAAGCATCAACTGTGACATATTTATATAAACGACATAACATTTCTCAGAAAGCTCAAATCGCCCTCCATCAATCGATATTTTGCTCGGTCGACACCTCAATCAAAGGAACCCATCACCCACCTCCCCATTCCAAAAAACCTAGATCAAAGCAAACATTTAAAACAACCCACAAATGTGTAACATGACAAACTGCCACGGAATATCAATCGGGATGAATAAATACATATTGCATAAATACGGGAGCCCGGCCCCGGCAGTGTGGGCTAATTCCGAATTCCATCGCACCGCCTCCTACTCCATCAATTTAGCTGTTACCCAATCGACCTGGCCACCCTCCAATTGGGGCCAGGGCCCCAGCCCCGGCTCAACTTTGTATTCACGCGCTGTCGGTATTCCGGCTTCGATTCCGTTTTCGATGTTTCTGGCCTCCGGTGAAGGAGGAGGAGGAGGTGGCCTTGCCTTTCCGGGGCATCCATTTCAGTTTTTGATTGGTGGTTATGTAAATATTGCTAATAAAATTCGAATAGGTACCGGAGTGAGTCAGTCTGTTTGCTCCGTTTCGGTGTCACTCGTGCAGCGAAAATTCCGACCACGCACCAGCGACGTGGCGCGCACTTTCATTGGGTCTGTGATTCGAGGGTGATTCCCTTCCCATGAAGCTCCACATATTGACCGTTGCGATAAAGTCACTTCAGTGGGGATATGGAAATCGACATCAAGTTAAACAAACTGTTCGATTCAAGCGTTAGAATTTTCTTTTTTTCGCTGGAATTGATCGAACCGAAAATTTAATTCCATCAAAAATAAATGCCCACAATGTAGGTCCGATGCTGCAAATGTAATGATCTTAAGTAAAATCATTTCCAGAAATGGCTTCCCCGGCTCAGTAAAAGCCTCTGTGCCGTTCTCAATTTGCCGGACAAACTAGATCCAATTCAATTTGTTCCTTCGCAGAAAACAGAAAATCGAACATTCCTTTATTCGAAATGGCCATTATCCGCCTATTTACGGTCGTCCCGTGTCCTGTTGCTGGGGCTGGACGACGGTGGTAGATGTTGTTATTTTTAATGCTGTTATTGCGTCTCCTGAGAAAAATGCCCAGAAGCAAAGTGACTTCCGACATGAAGGCGGCCACCAACAACATTACACAGCCAGCCAGGTGGGAAAGAGACTCGGCGAAAAGCAATAAAAATTAGCCGCAAACTCTCAGATTGGCTGGTTGGTTGGTGCAGAAATCTTGTTTCCATAGGCTGCTTCGTTCTGGTCGCCGTTGAAGATTAACCTTGGCATGGCGGCCCTCCACGTGAGTAGGAAAATGCGTGGCAAAAAAGGTAACATCGTTTTGTGAGAGAGTTTTCCCGAAGATATTTTCATCAATTTCGGGATGAACATTATTATCCTCAGCCGGCAAAACTACTCTAATGTAATATTTCTGTCTGAAGTCTCAACTTTCTATTCTAAATTTATAAAGAGCTGTGAGGCTGTTCCTAATTCGCGAATTAATGTTAATTATACTTAAATTACAGAGAACAGACATCCAAACTGGAGTGCCCACCGTGTGTAAATTTCTGTAACTGCCATTTTAAAATTACAGCTCGTTTCCCTTAGTTTTGGTGGATCGTATGTTGACGGCGCCACTTGCCCACCTTGAGATTTGATAGCCTTTCAATTTTAGTTTGGTGAAACCTAGACTAGGTGGCGTTGTTTTTCAACGGTTTGCTTTTAAAAGTTTACACAGTAAATTGAGGAAAAAATGTACGAGCAGGGATGTCTGTTCTCTGTGCTTAAACTTCACAGATGGAAAACAACCGATTAAATCCCTTTGTGATTGATCAACAAAGCTTCGATAACAAAGGTCTGTCAAAATTGAGTTACAGTGTGTCAGAAATAAGTCAGCACAAGAAGCAGATTTATGTGTCGATTCAGGACCAATTTAATTTCCACTTAAACTTGACAGATGAGAAATAATCGATTAAGTTCCTCACTCGAGATGATCATTCTGATAGACAGCAACTCAATTTTGACAGACATCTTATCGAAAGTTTGTTGATCAATTATATACACGCAAAGAAAAATCGCAGTAGAAACCACCATTTCGAGGGTTAAATTGAGCGCAAGCACCAACAATTTTCACCTGACTATAAAAGCGTTTGATTTTACCATGCTTGTGATTTGATGCAATTGATATCAATATGAGGTCTGTCATACAACAAACGTTGAAGGTTTAACCATAAACATTGTAAATTTGACTGAAATTTCATGGTAGTTTTAAAGATAGGCGTAGTTGGGTAAAATGGTAGTTTCTACTGCAAGATTTTTTCCCGTGTAGGGATTTTAATCGATTAATCGATTATTTTCCATCTGTCAAGTTTAAGTGAAAATTAAAATTAATTCGCAAATTGGGACACAGCCTGAGAGAAGGCTTGTCAGGTTTAGACGATTCCGATAACGCTTGGTCGAGTACGGGTGCAAGCAAGTGAAGATTGAACTCAAAACAAAAGCAAAACTCTATTTTGTGTGTAACTTTTTTATTGCATTGGTAAACATTGATGAAACTTTGGGTAAAACTAAAGTTTAGAGTGTGATGTTTACATGTGCAAAAATTTGTCACGATCTGTCACAAGTGGTTATCGAGATGGCAAGAAGTCCTTCGAAAATAAATTTTGGGCGCTGTCTTGGAAAATCCAGGCCAGTTCCAAAGGTGGATCGCGAAACAGTTGGGACTCGACAATTCGACCGTGTCCCGTGTGGTCAAATCGTTCAAGGAGGCCCAGCCGACCCAGCGGCGAGCTGACAGCGGAAGAAAAGCGAAGACGACCAACCCCGTGAACGCAAGAAAGGTGAGAGAACTCTTCAAGCGCAAACTGAACCATTCGATTCGAGACGTGGCCAAGAAGGTCAATTCTTCCGTCTGGTTCAATCCAAATGAGGGACCAACTGGAAGCGTAGCCAAGTCCCGTGTCAGGAAACTGTACTACGAGTGGTTGGTGCAGCCTAAATGCATCGTAATGGACGAAGAGACGTACATTATAGCGGCCGCCAAGAAGATTCCCAGGCTGAAGTTTTTCGTCGGCAAGTCCTGCTTGGATGTTCCGGAGAAGTCTCGGACGAAGAAGGTCGACAAATTTTCCAAGAAGTACTTGGTGTAGAAGGTGATCTGTTACCTTATCTAACCAATCAGACCATGGCCAGTGTGGCTGTACACAGAAGTTGTCTCCACTGTAATCGGTCCATGTCTGTACCTCGCCTGCCTCGCTGTGTGCGGAGGGTACAGGTCGCCTTCTACTTGATCGATCCATCTTGCTCGTTGCGCGCCTCTTCTTCTTGTACCCGTCGGTTCGTTTTCGAGAACCATTTTAACAGGGCTGTCTTCCGACATTTCTTGAAATGCCCAGCCCATCGTAGTCGACCGAATTTAATGATGTGTACGAAAGGAGTTCCTTCCAGCAACTGAGGCAATTTGTGGTTCATTCGACTAATCCACGTTCCGTCGTCCATCTGCACTCCACCCGAGATCGTACGCAGCACCTTCCGTTCAAAGACTCCAAGGGCACGTTGATCCTCCCCTAGAAATGTCCATGTTTCGTGGCCGTAGAGAACTACCGGTCTAATTAATGTCTTGTAAATAGTCGTTGTAGTTCGGCGAACTTTGTTCGATCTTAGCATCAGTGCCTTGAATTTTCATAAGATATCCATGAGAAGTGAAAATGATTTTATACCAAAGTAATGATGATGTTTACTTTCCCGGTTTTCATGGTTACCGCTGAAACTTCTATGCCAACTGAATTTTGTTTGCTGCAATGAATGAAGTCGTCTCTATGCGCGGGTCAAAAAGCTTCTATCAGTGTTGTTTTGATTATCAATCGGTAAGCATGAATTTCATTTGATGAAATCTGAATATCATCTCTTGTGATGATTTTTTTTAATTGAGTGATTTTGAATCCTAATCCAAACATGGAACAACCAGGGCCGTCATCATTGTCCCAGAAGAATAGATGCTAGCAATATTGTGCAAGAATACCCTGGACTGAGCTGCCCTTGCATTTTTCCGATCCCGACGGGTAATTGATATTCATTGTGGTTGATTGAATTTCATTTCTGACATTTTGGAATTCGTTTTGAAAATGAACTTGTTTACATAAATGAATATCAAAGCATTTTGAAAATTGAACGTTCAATCTTATGGTTACGTTTGTTGTCATGAGTTATCATTTGATTTTCGCATGGAACTTTTAGCACAGAGAACAGACATCCAAGTCAAATTCAAAAACTATGTAAAAAATTCAACGGCCATTTCATAATCGTAATGAACTGGCAATAGCGTGGCGCTGGCATCGCCATCGATTGACCAGCTTGAAATCTTATTCGTCAACTAAATTTTTTGGCAGTTCAGTTCTTTCACCACACGGTCAACGAATCTTACCCAGGTTTGATTAAAAACCGCAAGTGGCCACAGCCCGAGAGATGGCAATAGTGTTTTAACGTATTTTAATTTGAATCCTTACGCAAGCTTTTTTGAGAAATATATTCTAGTTTGGATGTCTGTTCTCTGTGCTTATAGGTAGTCAATGTTATGTTGCCTGAAAATCCACGCTTTTGAATCTAATGAGCATGACTTTCAACAAGACTGCTAAGCATCCTTCGGAGTCCAAAGTAGGCACGATTTCCAGCCATAATGTGACTTTGTAACTCTCTGCTGGTGTCGTTATCGGCGGTCACAAATGAAGCAGGTGATTTGTGGGTGCGGTTAATTCAGCAAGCCATACATAACGACCGCCTCCATAAATGGCCAAAGTCTTAAGAAGAATGCCTCCAGAAGCGCCTGCTGCCCTTCCTCCAGTCTCACGAAGGTTTGAGCAGGATCTGGCATCGTGCCATTTAACGAAAACTTAAAGTTTTAGATATCTTTGATTTCTTGTTTTGTTCCAAAATACTTCCGCTTCATCAGAGCCCAATATCTCTCGACTGGACGGAGCCCTGGAAAATTTGGCGAATTCACGGTTTTAATGAAACATTCACTTCGGCTTGCTTCAAACCACTCCATCACACACGCTTAGAAAATAACACCGAACTCAGTTCAATTTTTTACCGAACCATATCGGTTACCAAGAAGGAACCGGATAAATCCTTTGTTTATATTGTTTTTGGGTGCATTTTTTAGCCAAACTCAAATCTCGATTACTATATGATATATATGACGGATAAAATGAGAGATGAACCGAACACTATGGTAAATCAGGGATATTCAAGAGTCTTCCGAAAAACTCGGTTATTTTTTAGTTGACTCGACTTGTTACTACGAAATGCGGAGCTATTTCAACCAAATCTTCAGCACTGCCCAAGAGAACGGAAATCCGTAACTGCAACAGAAAAGTCGGTTTGTTAGACAGCGTTCGGTAATATTTGAGTAAACCTATGTTCGGTTGTTGTTGATTGAGTTAATTTTTGTTAACCGAATTTTTCGGTAAATTTGACAGATTGGAGAAAGTAAAAATGTAACGAGAACTCGGTTGTTCCATTTTGATCCGAACAGGCTACCGAGCGTTCAGCAGATAAAGATGATACCAAATCGGGCCAGACTAAAGTTTTTTTTTGTGGGGGGGGGGGGGGTGTTTTGATGAGGGGTAGCAATCGATTCTGGAGACATCCTTTGTGATGAATCTCCTTGTTGATTATGCCTTTTAGGGACGCAAGATTTACTCTCACTGCCACTCGTCAAAATTGCTTGCCAAACAAGGTACTTTTGGGTGATTCCAATTCTTCCTTCATCCTGAATTGCTAACCTGTTGCATTTCTGGCCTTAACAGAATTGAAAACCAGAAAATTGCTTAAAAACCTTCAGGACATTAGTGGCATCCTCCATAACAACACATGAAATCTTCGTCATATATTCACAGTTCAAACATCAAGCCCGTAGCTTCACTGTCATGTTCTGGTTTTCAGGTTTTCTGGTTTTCTTTCCGATTTGAATCTGTTTTCACTTAATACGATTTATCAACAAAACCAGGTGACATTCCTATTTCACGAACCACCAGTCAAACAGATGAATTTGGTTGTTTCTTCAATATGCTCTTCACTTCTCGGTCCACGACGGGATTATCATCCGGCAAAAGTTCCGAAAATGATTTGAGTACACCGTGAACATCATTTATTTTTGCAAGGTCTCGTATTGATGAGTCAGGATTTGCCTAAAACTTATAGAAGTCTATTGCTCAGCGAAATTTTTCACTCTTTCGTACAGTATTACAAAGGTTATCGTGATTTGAAAGTGTCCGGATTAATGTGGATACAGACCTTATTCACGGCAATCAATGATAAAACCTGTAGTTCTATAAGTTCTTCCATCAAATCACTTCACACTCTCTCATATATGAGTGACTTCATTTTTGGCAAAAGTGAGTCCACAGCGACTCAAAATTGAGTCAAATGGAGCGAGCATGTGGGCAAACAAACACGTTGGAAGAGCTCACACGCTTAGATGAGGATACCTCAAATTAGATATTTATTTTACCTCAAATTAGGTATTGTTGACAAAACTCAAAATAAAAATCAACGATAATAGACAGTAATTTTCACTGACATTTGGGTAATGTTCGTTTTACAATATTGGATGTTATTATTTACGCAAAATTTAATAAATTTTTCGTCTCTGAAGCAAAACGAAAACGAAATAAATCTTATTAATCTTTCAATAAATAGTTAATTCGTGTCCCAATAATTGCAACAATCACTATTGCATTCTTTTTTTTTATTCTAGTCCCGACGGATCCTTGATGACCAACGTGAATCCCAAAGTGCAATTCGGCTTCACTCCGTAGCGAAAAAAGAAAGTGTCGACATTTTCGGTCGATGCAGAAAAAATATTTCTGTGATGGAGGAATCTGAGTAACGCAAAAGTGAGGTTAAACGTCATAGACGGAGCTCTTGAAAAAAGATTTTTCACGCTGTTTAAGCAAAATCAATCATTATAAAAAAAACAGAAAATCGTGGATATGTTATTATCACTTTCAATTTAAGATACTACGATGTTTATTCTCGCGTAAGCTTAACCTGGATTCCTTCATACATTATTGATGTTTTTTTTTTAAACAGGGGAGCGACCCCGGCGTTGTGGGTAACATCCATACATCTCACGCCAAAGTCACGAGTTCGAATCTCACTCCCGGACAAGCTACGAAAATACCCAAAAAAAGATATTTAAAAAAGAGAACCAGCCCAGGGCTGAAAATCTCGATAATCAAGGAACTAATATAAAACTATTTTTTGAATACAGAAAAAATATGTTTGTAATAAATTTGAAGATATGTTTCTCCATAAGTGCAGAATTTGGAATACTAATGCAAATGAATAAATTGTGAAATTGCATATCTGTTATGCAGCATTCTGTAAAATGAAACTACAAAGCAAATTACAAAAATACCAAATTTTCAGTAAAAAGTAGCGATTTTAAACATTTGTCTTGCTTCATTACTAATGAAGGTTTTTTCATCTGCACTCCCGTTTCATTTCACTCAATTTTTGAGTACAATTGTATACCATCTCTTCTTCTCACACGAAAATGTTACTCAATTTAAGTTGAAAAGTGGATCAACGCAATTTTTGACTAGATCGACTTCCTTACGATAATTGAGTAATATTTCCGTGACAGAAAAGAGCATACAATTTTACTCAAAAATTGAGAGAAATGAAACGGGAGTGTAGTAATCGTTGAACATTAAAGGCGCAGCTACAATGGGGAGCGCAACGGCGCGTTTATAGATCATTGCACGATGGCGTCATCAATGCAGTTTTGACAGTTCAGGGAGCTTGTTTACGTGGACTTAGAATATTTTCGGTAAGATTGGTTTGATATTTTGTGCTCAGAATTTGTTACGATTGAAGTTAAATTGCCAGAAAACAGACACCAGTGCTTATTTTTACATTATTTCCTGAATCTAATCGCACAGAATCATGAAAAAGCTAATGAAAAATTTAGTTTGAGCGGTTCAAAAGCGGTTCAAAAGTGAAGTTAATACATTCCATGCAATGATCTATGTCAAAAGCTACCGCAACGTGCCGTTGCGCTCCCATTGTAGCTAAGCCTTAACCTTGGCATCACGCAGAGGCAACCACATATACTCTCTCAAAACAGTCCCCTCTCTTTCATTTGTATTACTGTCCCTGATCAACTCAAAAATTTAGTAGATCCAATTTTTTTCGAAAATTGAGTATTTATTCCTTGAGAAAAAAAGGGACAGCGACACTAATGAAAGAAAGGGTGTTCTGAGGGGATTGACCAAAGTCTACGCTCCATAGAAAATTTCAAAAAAATTGTATGAAGAAAAGTCTACGAGGGGGGAGGGGGGCTCTGAAATTTTCAAAAATGAGTCCACGTGCATTAATTGTTATTTTATATATTCTCCGTGCGAGGAGTAACGATTATGATGTTGAAGGAGATGTTCGCTCATCACCATGAGGCACCAAGAGTGAACGACATGTTTTCTGGCTAGAATTGAAGATATGAAGAGGATTTTTTGATAGTCCGCAGTGGCAGGGCCCGGCAGATGTTTTGAGAAATTGAGCGAAAAGGGCATGTGTACAGTGGTACTCGAACCAACGACATTTTTGCCTAACATCCCACTGCGGGTAGAGCTAAGCACGGACTAAGTCCGCCACTTCAACAGGCAAAAATGTCCGGTTGGAAGAGTTAGTTCGATACCACTCGTACACATGCCCTCTTCGCTCAATTTTCTAAAACATCTGCTATAGTTCTGAGCCTACCGCATCACTAGCGGAACTATCAAAAACTTTCTCTTCATATCTTTCAATTCTAGCCAAAAACATTGTTGTTCACTCTTGGTGCCTCATGGTGATGAGTCCACGTGGTTTATGAACAGCCCCGTAGCATCATGATAACTGATTTATTTTTAAGCAGTTGGGAAAATATTATTCAATTAACAGTTAAATACTTAAGTGATATTTTCGTTTTCTTTAACTTTTAAGCACATGATGGCTACACTAAAGCATGTCCACGTTAAATTTCGGACACTTTTCAGTGTCACAATTATTTCACGGATCGCTGAAACGTTTCACTTATATGCCAGCTGAAACTATTCACTCGATTTCGTGGTACAACATTTTTACATTCTTGTTACATTCAGTAAAATGGCGTGGAATCAAGTGGAAGTGCGCAAACGCATTTTGTACGAACGGCAGCAAAATCAGAATTTATCGGTACGCGATCTCGCCAAGAAACAAAAACAACAGAAAAATACCGTGTTCTGTGTTTGCAAATCATTTGACCAGCACTTAACTATGGATCGGAAGGTTGGAAGTTGAAACAAATCCATAAGTATGCTCCCGACAAATGAACAATAGGTGGTAGCCATTATTAAGACAAGTCCAAATCTTTCTGTGTGAAATGTGGCTCGCAAAGTTGGGAAGTTAAAATCATACGTACAAAAAGCAGAGGCAAGGATTGAAGGCATGAAAAGTGTAAAAGGTGCACAACCGTGATCACAAGCAAACTTGCGCTGCAAAAAGTCGTGCTAAAGAGCTCTACATCATTTTCTTAAAACATTTTCTTGTATTGTAATGGCCAACGTAACATGCGCACTCTTGCGTAGTTTGCGCAGCTTTCGGGTTTGGCTTTATATACCGCAGTGCAAATTAACGCCGTTGCCGAGCATTTCCGGACAAAGAAGGTGTCCAAACTCCCGAAAAAGTATTTTATTTGGCAAACCATATGTATTTGTGGTCGCAAATCTAAAAGTTTCGGTTTAACCAGTACTAACTTTGATCACTCAATAAGGATGTGTACGAGAAAGTATGTTGGTAAAAGCGGTTGCTACCGTTTATCAGAAGTCACGACTCTCCAGCTCTGTTTTGGCATGATTTGGCCTCTTGTCACTTTGTGAAATCCGTACTGGAATGGCATTGGGTACAAGTGCTCAAATACGTGCCAAAAACAGCCAATTCACCAAACTGTCCAGAACTTTAACTAAAAGAGAAGTACTGGGCTCAAGTGAAGCGGAAACTCTTGGAAACTTAGAAGAAACCAAATGATGCCAATGATTTCAAGAGAAGATGGAGAATCGTCTCGGCGGGCGTATCTGAGGATACCGTACCAAACCTGATGGCAGGTTTACTTCAGAAAGTTCGAGAATTATACAGAATGATGGATTGACATCGTAATCAACTGTTTCTAATGTAGATATAACTCTATTATTGTGAAATAATAAATCGGTTTTGTTGAATTATGTGTACATATATTCTGCTGCTATAATATTGGTGTCCGAAATTTAATGTGAACAGGCTTTATAACTAACATGGTGTGATAATATTTGACAACGTTCAATTTGTGAATGTTCAGAAGAAAGAACGAGCAACGTAAAAGGAAAGAGAGAAGAATAATTAGCACGGAATCTTAATACCTAAAGTAATCAAGTCTGTTTATTCAAGTTTTGGTAAATTTTATCCGGAGATCTGATTTCAATGTGTTTTCTAACGTTGATCTTCGCAATATACGTCCATTCAAATTTTCCTAGTTATTCTAACTGTTGCGTAGCAAAATCAAACACTACTCTTGTAAGCCAATTAATTCATTAAGCCAAATTAAGCCAATTACTTCAAGCTGAAAACAGTTTCAGAGTGAATGTAGGATGATATAATATAACAATAATTACTTACATTTAGTTTTGCATAATAAGGCCAATTTTCCTCATCAAATGCCCGAAATTTGTATGCTTACAATCTGTTGGTGTTAAGATAGCAATATATCATAACCCAATGAACAGTGGTAATCCTAACACCATATAAATTCGTTCCAAATACTCTGGAGTGCTTCAAATGCTTTCGATCGCAATAATTTTAGTTGTACTATCTTGACTTTAAAGTACTATCTTGATCAAAACATTCCAAATTATGAATAGTTGATGAATACAATCGAAGCTGCATTGTTCTCAATAAAAAAAAACAAGTAGCTCGAGCGTTTCTAGCGTTTTTGGAGCAAAACTTTCTTTCGACCAGTTATCTGCTGTATAGGCTGTAACGGGCCGGGTTGCCAGTGCTTTGGTAGAATCAACACTAACGTTTGACACTTTTTTAATTATTAGTGGTGTTGTACATTCGCCATTTTGTCTTTTCAACCTTTTTTTCCTCTTCTCTTCATTTGACCTTTTGTCCATTCGACCTTTTCTAAGTCCGATCCTTTGTCCTATCGATCTTTTGTCATTCGACGATCTGTCATTTCTAGGGTTTTTTTTTTCATTAGGACGAATCTAACAATGAGAGACTCTCTTTGATTACTTTCTCCTTCATTCATATTCCAATCACCTTAACGTTTTTTATTCTACTATTTGTAGAGTATGCTAGCCAGCACTGTTGTGTTTCGATCTGTACTAAAGGATCCCTCGAAAGTTTTATAACGGCGCTGTTAGAAATGAAAGAGAGCGAGACCGGAGAGAATCTCTCAATGTAAGATTCGCCCTAATGTAAAACAAACCCGAAATTTGACCTTTTGTCATTCTAAATTGTTGTCCTTCATACTTCGATGATGAGTCCCGAATAATATTAAGCAAATCTTACATTGATATCTCTCGGAAATATATCATAAGGGAACGAGATAAACTGTTCTAATATTAACAATTCTGCACTCCTCCACACACTTAACATCATTCAATTGTTTCTTGTTATTGTTGTTCTTGGTTTTTTTTTATTCCCATCCATCGATACCTCCCATCGGCTTTCACATCCAGAACAAGCTCCGAATCTGGCCATGATCGCAATTGCCAACCAACCTGGTCAGCAGATCTTGTTAGTCCCATTGGGAATTTATCAAGCACAAAATTTATTGCCCTTTCCAGTTCTCCGAATCCCTCCACCCTGCTTCCATCCATAGCAAACCACAAACTATGTGCAACAAAGTAGCAAAAGTTCATATTTTCGTAAGCTTCTTTTTCATTCGGAAAGAAATGCACATCTGCTGCTGGGCTGGGAAACCGAAACGAAAGACGACTTCCACAAAGCGATTCTGCCAATACAAGGAACGAAAAAAAAAATCGTCTCCATCACAGACAGTTCGATCCCAATGTCGAATTTCCACCTGAACTGATTCCCCTCACCCGGGAAGAACCAGCTCCGCTTCTCTGTGACCGGCAAGGGAGGGGAATTGCAACAGCAATCACAACCAGAGATGGATGTTTTGAAACGAATTCCAGCTACATACTCCACTCGAGTGGAAGCGAGCATTCCTTCGATGGAGGTTCTACTCATCCCCCAAACTCAACAGATGGCCTGCTCAATATCTGGGGTTCACATTGCATTCCATTCCGCCCAGTACAGCCCCCTCCACACCTCTTCATAACTGGGCACAATTGATTTCGTTCGTTGGCGCTTAAGCTTAGCGGGGTTGAGGGGGTAGAGTGCCAGATGAAGGATTCCACTTCGCCCTTCTTCGCTTCCACGTAATGTACTGTTCTTCTCCATGACTGGCTCAACACCATATCATTGAGATGGACAGATTTGACGAGAGCATGGGTACAAGGAAAATTCATACCCGCTTTTCATTATCATTGTCCTTCGGACGCAATCTTCTTTTGTTGGAACGAAAATTGGAAGACTGTTATGGCAGTAGCAGCAGTTCTCAGCAGCAGTTGTAGAAGTCCAGCTAGTCTACTAGTATCATCGTCATCAGTTGGCATCATAGTTGGTGTTTGGGGGCAAATAGTTATTGGATTCTGAAACTCTCTCCGAGAAAAGTGGCTTGTGGCTGTTGGAAGTGTTTGTAAGATGAGGATGGCTTGCTTGCACTGTAAGAGTGGGTTTGACTTATTTATGAACTGGTGGGAAAATAGATTCATCGTGGCCGTTTTATCTACCTCTCATGGTGCTGCAGTTTACACCGTTTGGACAAAATGTGGGTAACTTAGTAAATGAGTAATGCAAATGCAGGCCTTACACTCCTAGCCTGTTCATTTAATAAAGAGAACAGGTTCGTACACACTCAGAAAATTTCACCGTATTCGTCAATTTTTTACCGAACTTTCAACAGCTGAACTTTCGGTAATCCGATTTACCGGATTTTGGTGAAATTTTACAGTATTCCGGTAAAAAAATATCGGAACTTGTCAAATATTACCGAAATCCGTTAAATCGGATTACCGAAAGTTCATCTGTTGAAGTTTCGGTATAACATCACCGAATACTGTAAAAATCTCTAAGTGTGTAACGCAATAAAAAGCAGAAGCTCTACTCAATTTTGATGTAATTCACTTCATCGTGTAGCTCAATACACTGACAGACGACTGTCATTTTTTATCTGAATCAAAACAGTTTGAGTTGATCAAAATGAAGCGAATAGATAAGGAGAGTAGAGTTTTGATTGTTCAAAAGTACTACTTTCTTGTAAACATATTGCTCAAATTCTTCGAAGAGTGGTGTTCACAAAATCATCAAAGAAGTTTGAAGAGGAACATACTATGGACGGTCTTGACGAGGAGAATACTATGGACAAGACCCAGAACCAGAAGCGGTCCTGTTAACCCGCAAAAGGAGAAGAAATATGTTGAGCTTCTGTTATCCGAAAAATCGAACTCAGTATGACATGTTGCCAAGAATCTGGAAGTATCCGTTGGATTTGTCCAAAACGTCGAAAAGAGAATGACATCGCGATATATAAGAAGCAAAAAACACCAAAACGGAGCACGAAACAACTGGAACGAGCCAAAGAGCGATGCCAGAATCTTAATAAAATGTTAAGAAAGCATCCCAATCTTACAATTTTGACGGATGATGGAACATGTTGCAAACTGAACAGAATTACTATACTGGAGCCGCAGTTTTATGATGCAGTTGTTGAAGAAACCTGAGGACAGAAGAACGATCGGAATGGAGAAATTCGGCGAAAAAGTTCTTGTGTGCCAAAAAAAAGTATGCCATTCACCATTGGGACCATCAACGGGCAAGGAATGCGTAAAAAAGCGTATTGTTCCTCTGTATCATGAACACAACGTTCCCCTACTGTTTTGACCTGATCTGGCATCTGCTCACTACGCTGGATCTGATAAAGAAGCACGGTATCAATTTTGTGCAAAACGAGGATAATCCACCAAATTGCCCTGAATTGCGTCCAAACGAGCGCTACTGGGCTAATCAAGCATTCAAGCAGGTCATGCTCTTGAGCCATGAGTTGCTGGCTGAGAGATGCAGGAGCAAAATCTGTCAATGAGTTAAAAAAAAGTGATCATTTGCTAAAGGGTGTCCCACATCAAATTTCATCCCGAAAAAAACGCTGTTGAAAGTTACCTAGTTGACCGATCATTTTCATACTTTCAGATATCAAAATGTAACCCATTAGTAAGCTTCATATTTGGTCGGGGTTCTACAAAATTGCACCAAGTGCCTATCGAAAATCATAAGTTTAGTCCGACATGTTCAAACAGAACTTTTCAATTTCAAGATGAATCACATCAGTGGTTCTTTAATATTCGTAAACAATGACTAATTTGAGTGATCCATCTCCATAATTCACCGAAAAAATATTCCGTGTGGATTGCATAGGTTCAATTACACAGAATGACTCAAAATCCACTTGGTGCAATCTGACAGAACCCCGACCATTTATTACATTCAATTTCAAACCCATAATCGTACGCTTGCACCAAACGCTTGACACTACTAATAAATAGTGTTCTGTATAACATCTGACTGCAGCTTCTTCTGTACGGAAACCCAATTTTATTTGACCTCCTTGGGATGCTTCCGTAGTTCCTGCTTCAGAATAGCCCAGTAAGGGCATTAGTTCCGGTGCGTTAGGGTGGGTTCATATCCTTGGGTATGAAATTGAGCCCGTTGGCTTCGTACCACTCCAGGCCAACATTTGAATAGTGGCACGAAGCTTGATCCGGCCAGAAGATCCTAGGGTACTCGTGTTGCTTCAACAGAGGAAGCAGACTCTTTTGTTGACACTCCTTGAGGTGGATCTCCCCGTTTACAGTCCCGGTAGTCATGAACTGCGCACTCCGTTTGCCACATGAGCCGATCGTTTGATAAATCACGTATGTCTTGACAAACTTTGAAAGTTTCTGCTTCCTTACTGCCTCCGGAACATCTAATTTGTGCTGAGCGGAGATGAACAATAGTCCCGGAAGCTGTCAGAAGTCCGCCTTGACGTAAGTCTCATCATCCATGATGAGGCAATGAGGCTTCGCCAGCATCAGACTGTACAGGTTCAAGGTCCGTAACTTGCCACTCTGTATTTTGCCGTTCATCACAATTTGGAGGCTTCTGCACTTTGTGCGTATGCAGTCCCTCCTGGTCCTGAGCTCTCTGAACAATAGACTTGTACAGATTGAACTTTTTGAACTCAACCCCTACCGAAACATTGACCGATGGCCGATGAAAGAATGAATGTCGGCATGTTCTTGAGGTTTTTCGTGGACTTAACGATCAGCCGCTTCTCTGTTTTGGCCACGCATTTATTGGAGTAAATCCTCCGTTTGAGGCTTCCTTAAAATGTTTCTGTCGCTCGTAGCTAGGGAACGTTAGGAGAGTTGACGGTGTTCGTGCAACTTTTATTGTTAACCAGTCACTCCAGTAGTCTCTTGGTACTATGAACCGGGGCCGGATCTGGCTCCTCACGTGATACTTCTTGATGAAGGCCTCAACACCCGACAAGCACTTCTTCTCGATCAACGCAATCCCCTTCTCACTGATCGTCAGCCACAATGGCACCTGCTTCGGGAACTTGATGTGGGAGAAACTTTTGACGTCAATGGTTTAATGCTTTCATAATCCACTAAGTCATTATTATTTTTTGAAATAACATTTTCTACATTTTGGTGAGAAATGTCTATTAGCGCTGTTGAATTATCAACATCAAGTACACCTTTCTATACACACCTTGATTATCTCTAATGCGTGTCATGATGTTTACACATTTTTCGTTACTAATACCGACAAACACCTTGCTCTTCGCCACCTGTATACATCTCATTGGTCTGAGCCTACCTACATTCTACTTGTGTATCTTTCAACAACTTGATCAGCTCCTAAATTGTTGGTAAACAGTGATCGTATTCGAGATGCCGCGAATTGAAAAGAGTGTTAAAATTTAAGTGATGGACACGTGTCTTCGAAAGAAGAGTAGCTCGATTTAATAAAAATAGCGAAACATTCGGAATTCATCACTACAGTGTAAAATCTACCATCAACAAGTTCGGAGAAACCATCAACAAGTTCGGAGAACACTTCTCATTTAATGAGTTGCCAAAAAGACGAAGAAAACCAGGTGCAGCTGACACAAAATTGGATCGAAAGGTAGCGAACCTCATCCTTCGGAATAGGTCGATGTCGTTTCGAGATTTGACCGAGAAGGCTGGACCTTCGTCGGAATGGAGAAAAGTATCATGAAGCGCAACAATTTAAAGACTTGTAAGAAGCAGAAAATCGCAAAATTGAGAGCGGAACGAAATTTCAGGGCAAAACCAGAGCCGACCGTCTGGCGACAGTTTGATGGGCGACGAAACATTTGTGAAAGAGGACTCTTCAGAACGCTTCCATGACCGCAATTTATCACAAGATCATCGGAAAAGTTGGAACAACTCCGAAAAGTCGTTCGAGGTGCAAAAATTTGAGCAAAGGAATCTCGTATCGCAGGTAATTTGTCCCTGTGGCTCCAAGTCATCGATTTTCTACGCTAAAGGTTCGATTAATGCTGAAGTTTACCGTACTGAGTGTTTCCAGAATAAAATGCTTCCGTTATTCAAGCAGCCCAAGGTCCCTCCTTTGTTTTGGCCTGACTTGACGTCAGCTCATTACGCCAAAACCCGGACATATGAAAAAAATCGTCAAGTGGAACTTCAAAAAGTGTGGTAAGGAGTTCAAGACAATGGAAGAGTTCAAAAAGAATTAGTCTGAAACCTTCCAGCAAATGCGACACAACTACGGACTAAAACCTAATGAATTCAAGTAAAACCTAAAAATTCTGGAAATGTGTTACCAGTTTGTTTTCAGTACAGTGCTTAGTTGGTATTGTTAAGTGTCTGATGTAAACCAACAGTCTCCGTTTTATTCGGCACCAGGAAAAAGCGTAAAGGAGATGACTCGGTCCTCCATGTTTCGTGGCCATAAAGGACTACTGGTCTAATGAATGTCTTGTAGATACTTCGACTTCGTAGTTCGACGAAATTTGTCGATCTTAGCGTCCTTTGGAGTCGAACGTAGGCACGTTTGCCCTTCATACTGTGCCTTTGTATTTTTCTGAAAGTGTCGTTCTCAGTGGTCATCGATGAGACGAGATACACGAATTTATCTACCACCTTGATTTGATAACTGCCGATCTGAAATGGTGGTTGGAGGCTAGCATTATCTTCTCGTGAGCCTCTTCCCCTCATGTATTTTGTCTGAAATGCATTTTGTTTCTGCCATCGATTCAAATTTCCATATTACAATATTAAAGTCATCGGGTCTTCCTAAAGATATCCTGTCCATCCCGGCTCTTAAATTTACGTCCTTCAATGAAATGAGAGCGGTTGGGATACAACTACGGATAATCTTGGGAGATGAAGGCCAGCGAGCCTGCTTTGAAGACTTGTGTCAGAAGGCCAATACGAATGCATGGGAGGACGCCTATCGGGTAGTAATGGCCGAAACCAGAGGGACGGTGGCTCCAACCGAGCCATAACCAGAGCTGCTGCATGGGGGTCTCGTTCCGAATCACGATCCGAGTCCCTGGCCCCCCACCGTCGTAGATTCGTCCCATGACAAGCGTTCCAGTATCCCTGACCATTATGCTGTCATAGCGATGGAAGGATCGGCGGCTCAGTCCGTCACGTCCGTAACTCCACGGGCATAATAGCACAACTAGGACCGGAGATGAGATGGTGACGAATGACGAAATCATTGCGATAGCAAAATAGCTAAAGGTGAACAAAGCGCCAGAATCGGATGGTGTTCTTGCTGACTCCCGAAATGTTCAGGGTGGTAATACAAAGGTGTCTGAACGAAAGTGTCTTTCTGGACACTTGAAAATTCAGACCCTTATGTTGCTACCAAAGACAAGGAAGCCACCAGGAGATCCATCGGCATATAGACCTATGTGTCTGTTCGATACAGCGGGTAAAGTGCTTGAGAGGGTAATCCTCAACAGACTTACAACATACACGGAGGGCGGTCTGTCTAACAATCAGTTTGGCTTCCGTAAAGGAAAGTTGACGGTGGATGCCATTCTATCCATCACCAAGACGATCGAAGTGGCAATCCAGCGCAAGCGGCGAGGAGTTCACTACTGTGCTGTGGTCATCCTTGACGTGAGAAATGTGTTCAGTAGCGCCAATTGGGTGGCTATCGTCGACTCGCTCCAACGCCTTCAGGTTCCTGAGTACCTGTACAAGATTCTGGGAAGTTATTTCCAGAATCGCGTACTGGTGTGCAATACAAAGGTAGGCCAGAAACGTGTTCAGATCACCGCAGGCGTCCCACAAGGTTCAATCCTGGGTCCGGTACTACGGCTTGAGTTCCGGAACGAGGTGAAGATAGCCAGTTCGCAGACGACATCACCCTAGAGATATGTGGTGAATCAAGTCATAAAAGAGGATGTAGAATGCTTCCAACAACGTGGAACAAGAGATATTCGAAAGACCAATATGGCCGCCTCTATGGTTAAGTGGCAAAGGGAATGGAACAACCGGACCCACCGACTAATCCTGGAACTATCCGGGTGGGTCAGTAGGCGAAGCGGTGAAGTGAACTTCCACTTAGCGCAGATTTTGTCACGCTATGACTGCTTTAGACAATATTTGCACAAATATGGGCATGCACAATCCTCCGCATGTAACGAGTGTGTGGGAGTTGAGGAAATCGCGGAACATGTGTTCTTCGTATCTCCTTACTTCGACGGTGCGAGATCCGGAATCATAGCCGTAAGCGGCGCGACACGACTCCGAATAATCTGGAACAGAGGATGTGCCAATACCGGGACATCTGGGACGCGGTATACATAGCAACCTTCCAGATTGTCCTCGATCTCGATCAAAAATGGCGAAACGACCAACTGTAGGTCACAGGGACCACCTAACTAGTGAAGCACTAAGAAGTTAGACATAGTGGGTGCTTATCAAACACAATAGCTCCCTCCTCGAAATATTACCGAAAGGTGATTTCGGGGAGCGTCCATGGCTTAAAGCATGGGTGGGATTTTAGTGGGTCGAGGAGTTGGCACCCTTACACCCTGTGTTCTTCAAGAGTCTGGTTACAGAATTTCCACCCCATCTAAAAAAAGAGAGGTTGTGCAGGTATTGCCGCTTTGAGTGTGGAAGTAGTTCACCTCCCCACGGTGCATCCTGGAAACGTTAAGCTCCTCTTAACGGCTAAACGGTCTACAACGAAGGAAGCACCATACGGGTCAGGATCCGGAAGAAAGCCGTAAGCGGTCGTGAAGTGGGAAACAGGTACGACCCTGGGGTAACCGTTACCTCCAGACGTTTCAACCCTGGTCCTGGACCTATTGTGAGGAAGGACCATAGGACGCGAGGTTTGGCAGTTACCGGTAGGGAAGGGAGATCACGGACGATCTGACCTGCAACGGAGCATCTCTATCGAATCAGCGTCAGGTCGGCGAAGCTAACTACTAAAGACCTACGTTGTTAGACAAAGTTACTGCGTAATGCACACTAGCCCGCTCCGGGGAGGGCCGGAGCTCGAGGTACGGGTGGGTTTTTTATGGGTCGATGAGTTGGCGCCCTGATCCCCACACATTGAGTTCTTCAGGAGTTTGTTAGCGGAAGAACAAATTTACAAGCACGAGAGGGTTTTCACTGGGTCGAGAGCTTGGCATCCGAATCCTTACACCCTGAGTTCTTCAGGAGTCTGGTTGCAGATTTCCTCTCCCGTTCACAAATTGCATTATTAAAAATATGACTAACTGAATATATGAAGAGGTAAACTCCCAATTCCACATTTCGTACCATAGTAAATTCAAAGAACTAGGTGGAGCTAGAGGACAGTGTTCTCATTCCATTTACTAAGGATATTTTTGAAAACCACTTCATCTTTCAACAAGCCAACGCCACTATTCACGTGAGCAAGAAGTCTTTGGCATGGTCTTGAAAGAAAGATGAACTGGTTAGCTCATAGTCCGGACCAGAATCTTATTGAAAATCTCGGGAGGATCCTGGCGAGATGAGTTCACAGTGGTAGATGGCAGTTCGTAACAATTCATGAGCTACAAACATGCGTAAGAGACGGAGTGGCGGAGAATTCCATGGGTAATGTTTTGGAAATCTCATTGACTTGATGCCAAAATACATCCAGTTGAATAAATTGCAAGTTTCTTAAGTCAAATAAATGCCGACAAACAACTGGTTCAAAATGTTCTGATTCTAAGTGACCAGACTTCAGCGTCAACCGGGGACGAGTGACTATCGATTTCTCAGTATGAGTTTACTGTCTATCTTATAAACGGGAGAATGATGCTTTCAAACTGTCAAAACTGTCTGTTTTTTTTTTCAGCTGAGATTCGATTGATGTTCACACTAAATGGACAGTTCCATGAAAATGTCAAGCATTGGAAATCAGGGGTAGTTGATTCCCAGACCCAAAAAAATGCAAACCACACACAAATCGGTTTCACATCAGAGTTGTAGCTTCATGGGAAGCCAACCAAAAATAAGCAAAAGCTTCTCTTTCAATCAGTTGGCGCTCTCATGGAGGTTAAAACTCAACCACCAATTCATTCCGTTCGAAACCAAAACCAGCAGTCTCAGCACATCCGGTACATTTTCACAGTCCTATCTTTCCAACTTCAGATCCATCGGAGCTCGTCTGCACCGCCACCGACGCAGCGGGAAACACTTGACACATCCACTGAAATATGCCAAAATTTATGAATTTCTGCTCATCTCAATCCTATCCGTTTCCACTCGGGCAGATCCTCACTTATGCCCCCACACGTCCCTTCGTCCATCGAAGAATTCGACAACGCTCGTTTTGCCTTCAAGTATCAATGAATGCCGCCCAGACATGGCGTATGACGAGAATGATGACTATGATTGATGCGATTTTAACCGCCACCGCCGGATTCAATCCATGGGGGACCAACATTTTCTTGTCCAAGCAGGTGAAATGGTTTTGCTGGTCTGAAATTGCTGGTCTGATCCATACGATAGCGGTAGGATACAGGTAGACTCCTGTCACTCTGGAAACAATTACCTAAAAAGAATCAACCTTCATAGCAATTGAAACCCACTGAACAGTTTCGGAGTGATTTATCAGCCGCCTACTCGCAGTGACGATCAAAAGAAATTGAACTCAGTAGGCTTTGGCCCACAATCTATCTTCAAAGCTGGATTGTTCCTTTCGACTATCTGGAACATGGTGAAACCACATCAATTTAATTTCAAATTGTGGAATCGCCTACTTCGGCAAGCAAAATATAAATCGGACACATCTAAAACTAATTAAAAATTGACACCTCCCTGGAACAGGTGAAAATTGACCATCAGACAATCAGCTCGCATTCCCCAAGCCAGGCAAGTAACCAAAAGAACAGCAAATTGCTCGACCACCCGTAAAAACATACTGCCTTATACCGAAATTGCTTCCCCATGATCTTTCCGGGAAATCCATCTCACTCCGACAACGTTCAACCGGATTGCATCGAACGAAACACCCATCACCGGCATCAGTTCCCCCACGCCTCGGACAGGTTGTTCTGACAGCCACCACCGGTTCGATAAAAGATTCCGACTCCGACTAGCAGCAGCAGCAGCAGCAGCAGCCGAGGTAGGGATTGATTGAGTTTGAGCTGCTCAGCCAGGGCTTAGAAGGGGATTATCTCGTCTGTGCTTCATCGTTTGGGATTTTGCCGTTCCTCAGTCAAGTACACACACAAACAACCGCTTTCAAGTGCTCCGCATTAGCACTACACTAAACGATCGTTAACTGAAAAGGGGCTTTTTGATTTTTCATTGGCAACCGTTGATTGATTTTTTGAGGTGGTCAGAAAATGCTTGGCAACGCTTGGCAGGGTTTTGTGTTCTATCGTTAAATTTCGATATTTCTAACGGAAACAAGTGACCGGCTAGAGTTTCGCTTAAAGCACTTGTACAGGATTAGGAAGAGATGATGAGCTTGTCTTGTAGGATTATATGTAACTTTTGAGGGTTTCATGATTCGACACGAAAAGGAGCTTACTTTCTTGCGCCACTGAACACGTGGTTGATGAGTCCTGTGCAGTGTTTTTTGGTTTGAATCACAAACCTGGTTCAGCTCATGATTCACTGAAAAGATAAGTCTGTCAAGAAATTTCTGGCTAGGGGCACACCTCAATTAAATCCTTTTTCTCTATCGCCAGCTGGCAGCAGCAAGAGGTAGATGAAGATTTTTAAGATGCCCCTTCATCTATTAGAGCATCTTCAACGGTGGTCCATATCATGGATGGAATTTATTTTGTTTAGATCAAACAAACATCGGCATTATGAAATTTGTTTTATACCGAATCTATTCTGCATCATCTGTAATCTCGTATATGATTTGATCTATTTGATGCAATTTGAACAAGAAAAATACTGTGCCAAAACACTGCACGCTGCTTGATAATATCAATTAACGGCATCTTCAGCGGTGGTCTATTTTTGCAACAAAGATATACCCTATATACATCAACAAAACTTGAATTAGAACCAGCTAGAATAGACCAACCTGACGTTTCCCGCATCGGTGCTGTATTTTGTTGTTAAACCCGCCAACCCTTCCATTCGGTCATCATTCACTCAGAGATTGCAGATTTTTGAAACTTTTGGGTTGGTTTGATCAAATAATGTTTACTGCCTGTAGTGCGTCGTTAGCAAATGACGACGAAAGTGTGATGATTGGGAGTCAACTTGCCTGCTGACCCTAAGGATTATTTTCAAAGCCACCGTAAAGACTTACGACCCGCAGTATTTGCGTCTCCCAACACTGGACGAGGTGAAGAAACTGAAATGCTTCCCTCAAGTAAGTTCGAAAAAATCGCATTAATTCAGTGAACTTCCCAAAAATTCAGGGAACTTATTAGAAGATCGTGTTACTTCTAAGAAATTCTGGAAACATCCCAGAAGTATTGCGACTTTCTCTAATGTTTAGGAAACATTCCAGAAAATCAGGATACTCTCCAGAAAATCAAGGAACTTTCCAGAAGTTAAGGATTCTTCCCAGAAGTTCAGACAACTTCGTTGATATTCAGAGAATTTTCCATAAATTCAGGGAGATGAGTTTTGGAAACTTTCCAAAAGTCAATGGTTCTTCCCAAAAGCTCTTGCAACTCTCCAGAAACTTTTTGTTTTTTGGAAAACTTATCGGAATGATTCGGGTATTTCTAAGAAGTTCATAGAACTACTCAAGATAAACAGAGAAATTTCCAGAATTTCAGAGAGCTTTACAGAAATTCTTGAAACTTTTCAAAAAATCGCGAACCTTTCTAGGGGCTCAGAGAACTTTTCAGAAGATCATGAAACTGTCCAGAAGTATATAAAACTTCTCAGAAGTACAGGGAACCCGTATGAGTTTAAAGAACTTCTTCTAAGTTCAGGGTACTTCCCAACCATTCAGGAAACTTCTCAGAAGTTCAGTAAACGTCCACAAAGATCAGAAAACTTTCCAAAAGCTCAGCGTGCATCTCAGCCGTTCATAAACGTCCCAGAAACTTCAAAAAAGTTCCCACAGTTTCAGAGAACTTCACAGAAGTTCAAAAAACTTCACAAAAGCTCAGCGAACTTCAATCACAGGCAACTTATCATAAATTCAGGATACTTCTAAGAAATTCTGGAAACTTCCCAGAAGTATTGCGATTTTCGCTGGTGTTTAGGAAACATCCCAGAAAATCAGGGAACTCTCCGAAAAATCAAAGAGCTTCCCAGCAGTTCAGGATTCTTCTCAGAACTTCAGGCAACTTCGTTGATATTCAGGAAATTTTTCATAAATTCCGGGAGCTTCACATGAGTTCTGAGAACTTCCAAAAAGGTAATGGTTTTTCCCAGAAGCTCTTTCAACTCTCTAGAAACTTTTTTTTTCCAGAAAGTTTTTCAGAATGTTTTGGGTATTTCTCAGAAATTTATAGAACCATTCGAGATGTTCAGAGAAATTTTCAGAATTTTAGGGAACTTCCTAAAACTTATGGGGACCTTCCAGAAAACATCCCATAAGTTCAGAGAGCTGCACAGAAATTCACGACGATTTTCAAAAGTTTGCGGATCTTTCAAGAGGTACAGCAAATTTTTCAGAAGTTCATGATACTTTCTAGAAGTATAGAAAACTTCTCAGAAGTGCAAAAAACCTGCATGAATTCAAAGAACTTCTTTTAAGTTCAGGGTACTTCCCAGAAATTTTCTGAAGCTTCTGAAAAGCTTCTCAGAAGTTCAGTAAATATCCACAAAGATCAGGAAACTTTCCAAAAGCGCAGCGTACATCTCAGCCGGTTAGAAAACGTCCCAGAAATTCAAAAAACTTCCCACAAGTTCAGGAAATTTCACAAAAGCTCAAAAAACTTCCCAAATGGTCAGAGTACTTTCTAAAAAATCAGGAATTCCTCAGAAGTCTTCCAAAAATTTAAGAAAACGTTCCCAAAGATCTGAGAATTTTCCAGAGTTTCCGAAAACGTCCCAGAAATTCTGATGATCAGAGTACTTCTCAAACATTCAAGAAATTCCACGAAGTCATGGGATCTTCGAAGAATTTAAGAAAAAATTCCCAAAGATCTGAGAACGTCCCAGAAATTTAGAAAACTTCGAAGGATTTTTTGAGCATTCTCAAAAGTTTGGGAAACATTCCAAAAATGTCTCCTTGAGCTTAGGAAGTTTCCAAGAAGTTCAGGGATCTCCTCAGAAGCTCGAGACACTTTCCAATAGTTCAAAAAACATTCCAGAGGCCAAGAGTAGTAAAGTTTTAAGAACATAAACTTCTAACTTCTGGATAATTTTTTGTACCGAACCAAAACGAGAATCAATGTATCAACTACTTTTTCAATGTTTTATCAATTTTTTGAATATCCGCCGTATCGCAATCTTGCAGGTTCTTAAAAGTTCTTGTAAGGATTAAAAGATAAACCTAAATATCCTGATCCCAAGTAAACCTGCCAAAAGTTTCTGTATAACAGGCTTCTCTAAAATCTATCTGTATGAGCTATTTGTAAGTGCTAATTATGACCATTAGTTTTCATTTCCGACCAATTGAAATACTATTCGAAATTGGAATTTGCCACCAAATTGGCATAAAATCAACCATAATCACGATTCCGGCAGCTTCCTCATTTTGAACTAGTCAGCGTTTTTGTCCCGGTAAATGCAGTGGCTGTAAAAAACTTAGAGAACCATTCGTTATTTAGGAATGAAATGAAAAGCAATTCGATAGCACCGAGAGACACTTAAAGTTATTATCAGCATCTGAGGCGAGCAACGCCATTTTCTGCTCGGCACCAGCATTACCCGGACCACTTTTCGGCTTAAAAGCTGAAATTTTACTTATTAGGGCATCTCCAGCAGTGATTTAGACCACTTTATAGTTTGGATTTATTTATTTTAAACCAAACGTAGCACTTATATAAGCTTTTAGAAAATGAACGAACTCTTTGAAAATTATTTTCTGAATTGCAATGAACTTCTGAACAGAATTACTATGAACTTCTGAACAGAATTACTATGAACTTGACAGAAGTTGATAAAACCTGTCGGAAGCTGAATAAACTTTTCAGAAGTTTCAAGATAATCATGAAGTTCGCTCGCTATCTTTTGAGAAGAGAAGTGGTGGAACTTTAAGGAAGTCCATTGAATTGCCGAAAAATTCTCAACGTTTCTGGAAACTTGTTCGAATTTCCAAAAAGTTTGCTGATCACCCTTCTTCTTGTACTAGCATTTCAAGCTTATTGCTTTAACAATCCGCTTATTGCTTGCTCTCAACTTAGTCTACTTAATGTATTTTCACAGTAATTGATTGAGAGCTCTCGATGCCAGGAACCATTTTTGCATTAGTATGATTGTTTGGCAAGTACAATCATATCCTATGTTCAGGGAGTCCAGAAATTTTCCTTGACGAAAAATTCCTAGACCAGACAGAAATCGAACCCAGTCACCTCCAGCATAGTGTTGCTTTTTGGCTGCGCTTTTACCGATTGAGCTAAGGAAGGACCAAGTATCGTCCGGTTAGTGCTAAACCGATTAGACTGAACATCAATAGAAGCATAAAGTTGCCAGAAGGCACGAAGAGCATCTACGCACTCTTATTTTTACCGAATATCTCAATCGCGATATTAAATGGATAAGTGTATATTGTTCCTCAGATGCTTCTACTTGATTGATAGAAATATTAGTAACAGTAGTGAAATTGTTTGTAGGATGCAGTTGTAAAAATTGAAAATTTACCAATAAAGAGTTTGCTTCAAGCATCGGCTGTGAAAGGGTGTTTCGATGCATAACTACACACATATTTGCTATCGGGCATGGTGCTTTTCTTATTGTTCCGGGTGTTTTTAGATCGAGTGAACACAGAAAAAAACCCACAAAAATGCTTCCTGGTGAGATGTGGTGGTCCGCAGGGTTGGTGAGCAAGTGGTTGGGATCACAATTCATTGTGATGCATAATAGTGGTTCGCCACAAGGAAAGAAATGACGGGGGATTGATATAACTAGCTTGATAGTCGATACCAACAATAAACACATTTTAATTACAACCATATTAAATGTTTTGCTCAAAGTCCTATTTGGATTAAATCCACCATACATCATAGTTAAAAGAGCCTTTGTTTTCACACATCTGTCATATGGTTAAATTATAATTCTAACCAGTGTGTATGCTTGAAGCAACTATACAAAATAAACAATGTGGAAGTTTCCAATTCACTTTCAAGTTCATCATGGCGTCCAACGAGGAAAAATATCTTTAAATTGGATTCAAAGCTGACTTACATAATGTGAATCAGTCATAAATCAATCCCAAATCCCAAATTGGTCATAAGTCAATCCCAAAATATATGACATATGTAATTACATTCCCATTCAAACGATTTCGGAACCGAAAATCTTGTTCAGAGTAAAATGACTCCAAGCATATTCAAACGAACTATTGTTTTGCAATTAGTTCAACCACAGAGAACAGACATCCAAACTAGAATATATCTCTCAAAAAAACTTGTGTGAGGATTCAAATTAAAATACGTAAAAACACTATTGCCATCTCTCGGGCTGTGGCCACTTGCGATTTTTAATCGAACATGGGTAAGATTCGTTGACCATGCGGTGAAAGAACTGAACTGCCAAAAAATTTTAGTTGATTAATAAGATTTCAAGCTGGTCAATGGGTGGCGATGCCAGCGCCGCCACGCTATTTCCAGTTCATTACGATTATGAAATGGCCGTTAAATTTCTTACACAGTTTTTGAATTTGACTTGGATGTCTGTTCTCTGTGGTTCAACTATAAAAATGCTTGAATATACTGGCACTGTAAGCCAACTGTCAAAATATTAACAATATGTTGTTGCGGCATGCCCAAGTAGCACACTACGGTCATAGTTAGTTGTAGTAACATGATTATGACTTAGAAAGTCATATGTTTGTTATCTCAAACGAGTGGCAACAAGTGTGCTACTAGGGATAACAATTGTATAGTTTGATCATCCATAAATTACAGCAATTGATTCAAGTATGGATTAGTGAAATCAACTTGAAATGTTTGATTGTTACAATCAAGCACATGGGTTATCAAAAAATCAAAGCAAAGATATAGTTGATTTAAGATGAAATATTTTTAATTGAATTATACTTTTTCTCCGCGCATGTTCACCGTCCCAAGCAGCACACTTGTTGCAACTTGCAACTTGCAAGATTTAACCTCGATGTGACTCAATAAGGTCACAATCAAGTCTCTGTAACCAGTTATGACTGTTTGGTGTTGCTAGGGATGGCACCATATACTGGAGCAAGTAAACCACTATCGCATTTTGTGAGTGGCTCCAGCAGCGTCTTACTGTTGGTATAAATCGATCTGAATTAGCTCTCGTGCGTTGAAAAAATTAACCTTGTTTACCTAAAGGAAAACTACAATCGCCCCTTGTGAGTGGCTCCAAGAGCATTCTTGTTGGTAGCTCAAATCGATTCAAATCGGATTTCCACAATTTTAAAAAACCACTTTGTTTTTCCAATGAACAAAACACCATCACCCTTTGTGAGTTACCCTAAAAGCATCCTTACTGTTTGTTTAAATCGGATCAAATCAGCAATGGGTGCTTATATTGAAATATTTTACTAAACGCCGCGTGCATTCAGCAGATCGTTTACCAAAACAAACCATGCTCCCACACAATATTGTTATGCAACATCCCTGATTTCTCGTGGAAGTGCAGAGGCGGTCCAATAAAACAAGTATTCCGTAAACAGATTCCTATCCTTTCCATATTTGACCTGCATTCGGACGAGGCTGGCGCTGGTATTGTCTTAGTTTGGGATCAGCAGTTTTCACCACCAGTTTTTGGCAATCCCCAAGCATCATCTGTTGGTTATCTGTGTAGTTACAGCTGATCTGGCAGCAACTGAGTAGCAACCTCGGGCGGTCAATCATGCTCATTATCTTGCTTATGCTCATAGAAACGGACAAAATCTTTGAAAAGCGTTATGCAACCGCAATGTTTCACTCTGATTAGCATGCTGTCTTGCTTTCACATACGCTTATCAAATCCCGATCAGAAGGGTATAACATAAAAATAACAAAATTATAACAAATGAGAATATAACCAACTGATTATGGTATAAATTTTTTGAAGACGTTCACATACATATAACATATTTAGATATAATGCCTTAGGAGGCACAATCTGCGTAAACAAATAGATAAATTATAACAATAGCTGATTTGATTTTGCTACATCATAAAAAAAAACTGTAACAAAGTTTGTTTTGTTTACGTTATATCTATATCATAGTTTGCAATAATTTGGTTACTTCTTGAGGGTTTTTTGTTACAATTTCTGTTATTTTAATTTCATCCGCGATCTAAATTCTAGCAACCTCTGTTATAAAAACGCCGTAACTAAATAACAAAATTTGAAATAATTTTGTTGTTTCCTTCTGGTTGGGATGACTGGTCTGAAAGTCGGATACGATTCGTCTCACCCGAATAATATCGTAGCAAGTGCTCCATTGCAATCTTTTGGACAAAGAAAGAAAAGATTAAAAAACTAAATCCAACTTTAGGGTATGATGAACACGTATTTTAAATAATAAGAAGCTACAGTACTGTAAAACGGGATAACATTGATCAGCGGGTTAAAATTGATCGGTTTGGTCCATATCATGAACAGTTCAAATGAACATTTTCCGTTGATACACTTTCTAACTATGAATTATGATTCTTAATATGGTATTATTTGGCTTCCGAAAGCTATAATATTGGTTTAAATATTCAGTTTTTTAGCCAAGAAGAACAATTAAATTGAGCATAGCTCTTCCAACTTTCAGCTAACTAATCAAAGTTTGTTTAAAGCTACAGGTTAAGGGATATCTTTTTAGATTCGTTAGATTAGATAGGCTGGGTATTTGATTAAATTTAAAAATGTTTAGTCCTCACTATTCAAACAATTTTTCATGCCTGTCTACTTTTTTTTAACTTTTTTGCTACAACTTTCCACAAAATCAAGGCAACCTTGTATAATTTGGCATTATAATTAGGGACCGTCCATTAATTACGTTCCGCAAAAAGTGACTTTTTATAACAAGGGAGGGGGGCCTTGTCACGTTTTTTTTATGGACTCTCAATTTTTTTTGTATGGATCGTCACGTTTTCCCAAACCCCCCCTCCCCCCCTAACACGTGACATAATTAATGGACCTTCCGTTAAGACAAAGGGTGAATCTGGCAATAATTAAAAATAAATAATAAGAAATGAAAGCAAGCTTTAAAATTTTACACATAAAATCAAAATTTAGTGAAGCGGAGAGGGGGCAACGGAATCTAAAAAGTTTTCGCTAATTTTAAAGCAATTTGAGCTTTGCAAATTTTTGAACAAAACCTAAAAATTCGGATCCTCAGTACAAAGTCGAAGCCCTAAAGTGTGGCCCATTTAGTATTGGAACAAACATTTTTGATTCTTACAGCGACCCCAGTGTTCGGATTAGTGAACTATGACATCTTATGTATTCCCTATAACAATATCAACATTAGAAAAATTTTTCGGGGTACAGTGCGAACGTGTTTCAGAGAAATACAAAATGGAAGAAGAAAGAAGAAACATCATTGTGCTAAATCATTTAGAAACCCCTTCGTGGTTTGGGCCAAAACCTGCTAAAGTTTTGGGTTTTCCCCGAAATACCGTGTGGCGTGTTTTGAAAAAGTACAGAGAAACGTTGTCGACGAATTTCAAGCCTCAAAGCAAGCATCGGGCGGGAACTGTCAACTGCGTCAACTGCGGAACAAAGTCATCAAGAACATTAAGGCAAACCCCAACATCTCAGGCGATCCGGGAAGGGTTCAAGTCATACCGAGCCTGCAGATAACCAAGCAGGGATCAAAAGCAGATTAATGTGGCTAGAATCCGTGCCAGAAAACTGTATGCTCAGGTGTTGACGAAATTCAGTGAGTGTCCAACTACAAGGACAAAATTTTTACTAGGCTACGGCTCGGGGAGATGTTCATGCTTAATTCAAGTTTGTGTTTGCAGATAAATTTGAAAAAATACATGATTTCGTAAGGTAAATGTAGCTGCGGTAGAAAGACCAAGGTTTTCATCACTGATATGACATTTAATTCAGAGTTGTACAGAACGGAAAGTCTCCAAAAGAGAATATTTCCATTCATCAGATCCCACAATGAACCTGTCATGTTTTGGCTAGATCTTGCAAGCTGTCATTACAGTAAAATAGTGCTACAGTGGTATGAAACCAACGGAATGAAGTTTATACCGAAAGAACTCAACCCACCAAACTGTCCCCAGCTCAGACCGATAGAGAAATTTTGGGCTATTATGAAGAGGAAGCTGAAGGTGAATAGCAGTGTCGTCAAAAGCATCAATAAATTGAGAACCAAGTGGAATAAGATTGCCAAAACAATTGATGAGAATAATGTGCGCTGGTTGGTGAAACGTATTCCACGAAAACTTTACATAAAGTCGAACATTTTAGTTAAAACAGAATACTATTCAGTAAATGTATATCTGAAATATGCGCAATAGGCTATGTTCCAACTCTAACTGAGCCACATCTTATAACACTTGTACAAAGTAAAAATGGCGTCTAAATAAACCCATATTCACTACAAATAAACCAGAAAATCCTCTCAAAGCTCATTCAGCTAATCCCTCGTTTACCGCCATCATAATCCAGGATAGTTTGCAGTTCCAACATCAAACTTCGATACATCGACATCAAATTTTTTAGAATATATGCCTCCAACAGCGCCCAATCAATTCAAATAACTGAACAAACCGGAGGTTGCTCCCCATTCCCGAAAAAAGAAAAAAAAAAAGAAATTCAACTCTAAAAATCATTTTCAATCCCGATCATCGCCATCAAAAGCCTCTCGGAAGCTCACGAGGCATCAAACACTGAACTGGAAAATCACCGCCATATACTTTTTACTCACTCCGCGCCGCCATTTGTCCGAGCAGCCTTTGTTAGCCCGCGATTTCAATTTCATCAAAAAATTTGTGCATCCTGCCAATCTGGAAGGGAGCGAGATAGAGAGAGAGAAAGAGAGTCGCCTCACTTTCAGTCCACTCTGATTTATTGATTTGGTTCCAACAGTTTTGCTCCGTTCTTTGGTGTAGAATTCCTCCCCTCATCCAAAGCCGGGATAACATCGTCGGTGTGGGGTGGATAAATTTTTCATTGATTCCCAGTTTATTTATCGATATTTTCATGTTTGATATTTGCTCGGTAGCCACACGGTAGTGGGATGAAATATTTTTTAGAACAGAGTTATTTTTTTTTCTTCACCCTATTCAGGTTCACCTTTCTATTGAGAATGTCCATTTTTTTCTCCCTCTATGAAAACACATCCACGCTCCACTTGTTACGGGCCCGCAATTTTCCGAAAAATTCCAACACCAAAATGTTCTCGCCTTTCTTTCCCCGAGATCGATTCCACTTTTCAATTTAATGAAAATCCCAACTCCGGGTTTCATTGTGCACTTGCTGAACACGGTCAAAACCAAAACCAAAACATAAAAAAAAAAAACAGTATGCATTTCACACAACGAAACGGGTCAGGTAATCAACTCACCAAAAATGATTTCATGATATCGGACGGAAGTTTAAAGCACCAGCAGAAACCGCAGAAAGGTAGTTAAGCACGCACACAAACGCACAACAATTGCACGCGAGAATCGAACGCAAAAACCAAAAATCGAATACGCACCGAACGGTTTCGATTGGAAGATAGTGACTGTCCATTTGTCGTGAACCAATTTGCTTTTATATCAAAAGGCTAATTTCGCGAGCCGATTGTCATCCCTCTCATCGCCGTTGCACTTGCTCGCCGGAACGACGCTTGACGGGGGTGGTCGGTTGGATCTACAAAAAACACACAGTGGGGATCATGCGGTTGACACCCATTGTCACCGGCTCGACATGCATCGTGCTGGAGGAACTCTCTTTTGCCGACAGGATGGAATGCCGAAATTCGTTAGTCTGGACAATAAAGGGAAGTCTGAAATAGCTAAACGAGACAAAACAATGATTGAGTCACAAAAATTGGGACTTTTGTTTTGATTATTGTCACCTCAAACTATGTGATCTAGATGCACAGGTCAGAGACGATTCGTACAAGTTTCTTCGTTCCGAAAATCGGGGTTGCTTTGATAGGTTGTTAAGCAATTCTTCGTAAAATTATTTCCGTAATATTATTTTGATTTATGTCAAAATTTTATATTTTCAAAACAAGTAGTTAGTGGATCTATTGAGCCGAGGACCAATGGTGGAGAGGTTAAAAAAGTGTTAATTGTTTTTCGAATTGTCCGCCTTTGCGAGCGAGTCCGCTTTCTCATTGCCTGGGATTGAGCAATGTAAAGGGGCCCGTACAAAGATGATAAAAAATGATCATTCTACCAGCACACTCATCTGTTCCTTGAGCTTTGAAATCAAATAAGATGAGTGTCAGCTATCACAAACAGAACAAGGATCCTGAAGTTAGTGAAATACGCTAGAGTTTTCATTGAAGACACCGGAGCCAATGGATACAATTAAGTCAAGACCAAGGGGTGAGTCGCTCAGCACAATATCTCTTGTGCCCATTTTTTGTAGTGTGTTTCTATGCGTTTCTATGAGCTCTGATATGTGCCCATGTGTGCCACGTTCGTTCGACAGTTCAAACGTTATGTTTTGCTTACGCCTGGCATCCAGGCGGTTGTTTTGTTTTTCTATGCTTTGTTTACCAGAAAATGCATTAAACTTCGAAATCAGTAACATTTCTATTCAAGCGAAACCAAAATATTTCTATTTAAGCTACATAATTTAATATGAACCTTTTCTAAAGAATAAAATGACACAAATGAATTCAATCGCATATTAAATCTTATCTTAATTTATTGATAATCTGTGTCAGGCCATAATTATTCCAGTTTCCTCTTTCGTCCTTTGAAAACGATACCTCCGATCTTTGCCCATTAGTTTGGCCCGGCACTTTCTGCAGCCCTTTGGAAAAACTTCGATTTCAATGTTTTTCAGCTGCTCTAATATAGCACCAAAGGCCGAGTCCTTAATACCTCTGGTAAAAGAAAATTATTGTGAGATAAATTATTTATTCTTCAATACACTCACTGAGAAGCAAAAAACAGCATTATTTTCTCATACAATGTGCGTACGTAGTTTTCAGCATGTGTTTCAGATGTGACAGTTGTGGGATTGAGGAAATATTTGATACCTTATTTGCGCACCACTACACTTCTCGGCTTAGAGAACGGAATTTATCAGGGTTTCCTGCGTATGTTGATCCATAAAGATATTTTAACGGAGTTCCACATGCAACTTCTTCACAAAGTCTCGCATACATGACCCGCATGATCTCTTCAATCTTTCGGATCCTCTCGATGGGTAGCTGGGTCAGCGACTGGCTACAGAGGTTTTGCGTTTTCCATATTTCGGTTATGGAGACTGAGGGTTCCATATTCCGCCTCCAATTTGCTCCAAGATTGTACCTCTAATTTAAGCCGGAATGTTATATCATGTCACGACTTATTATTAAATCACTTACCTCATCCATTGCCCCACTCGAGATTTTGCCTCAACAAAAAGCTAGGTCAAATTCACTTTTATCATTTTTTTCTAAAACTAATGTTTGCCGCGTGACGAAACAAACAAATCAAAACAACACCACAACAACCTAAAACGTCAATTTTCCAAGGTTGCTGGGTTATATTATCGAAAAGTTCAAATGTCAAAAGTGTGCCACCGAGTGCCACACATGTTCCGTTATGGTGTTTGACTTTCAACTACAGCGTGCCTGGCACACTGTTCTAAGCGACTCACCCCTTGGTCAAGACCCATGTGTGAAATACCTTTTTTTCGGAATTAAAGTGTTGGTACTTTTCAATAAAAACACGCGGAATGCTAATATAACGAAGTTGTTTCATGGAAAGATCATCATGAATTGGGGATCTGATATAGTTAGGTGAAGTTAGCACGGTTTGGAGTGAAAGCTGACTCAAAGTATATTGGTACGCACAAAAAAGAACTGTAATTCGCGATTCAATATGTTTTAAAAGTCCGTTGATAGTTGCTTTACAGTAATTTTATTTAAGCATGGCCGCGTTATATTTCAGGCAACATAATAAAAGCAGCAAAAAACATTCATACACAATACAAACCGATTGATTATTTCAAATTAATTGAGCTAAAGGGTGTCCACAGTTTAATTGCATCACCTCACACGCACTCACAGTTACATTGCATCACACTCTTCCAAAAAAACAAGTCTTTCAACCGATTGTCATGAAATATTCAGGGAATAAAATACAATGTATAACCTTGGTTAAGATATTTTTATTTTACAGTATTTCATTACCAAAGACGAAAGCCCGAAACATCTTTTTAATACCACGCATATGATTTTGTACAACGGTTGAACCGACTTTTTTCCGCTTTCATCCATGACTTCAACATTTCCCGCTCTGCAGTGACAACTTTAGGATGCTTACGAAGTTCATGCTACATTATAGCCCAATTTTATCCAATTGGCCGCAACTCTGGAGGGTTTGGGGGATTAAGATGCTTCGGCATGAAATTGACACCATTCGTCCAGAACATCCTTGGAGTAGTGACAAGAGGCTAGGTCCGGTCAACAAATTGTAGAAACGTTGTCTGTATTGAGAAACGGAAGCAATCGTTTTTTCAGGCTTTCATTCATGTATCCTTGACCATTTACAGAGTTATATCTATACAAAAAACAGATTAAGATGTTAATCATCCTCTCTGTAAAATTCTCGAACTTTCTGTAGTACACCCGCCATCAGGTTCCGTACGGTATCCTCAGATACACTCACCGTGGCGAATCTCCATCTTTTCTAGGAATCATCGGTACTATTTGCCTTCTACTTAGTTTCGAAGAGTTTCCGCTAAACTAGAGCCCAGTACTTATATATTGGACAAAGTTATGGTCATTTGGGAGGACTGGCTGTTTTTGACACGTGTTTGACCCCTTGTAGCTTATACCATTCCAGGAAGGATTTCGTATAGTGACAAAAGGCCAAATCATGCCAACACAGAGCTACAGAGTCGCTGCTTCTGATGAACGGTAACAACCGCTTTTGCAGACATTCTCTTTCGTACACATCCTTATTGATAGTGCCGGAAAAGACGAAACTTTCAGATTGTCAACCACAACTAGTACGTTATGAAATTCGTAAGTGAACTTGCCTGAGTGATTGATTCATGATAAAATATGTTTGTTTTGTTATTTGTGTCTTTCCATTTCTTTTAGCATTAAAACCCAAGAAAAGCAAGAAAAACCCGAATTAATCCACCGATGCACTATGGTACGAATGGATAAATTTCACGACAAAAATCGATAACTCGAAAACCATAAACTTTAGACAGATGATGTTTTCAGAAGATTTGATTTTCAAAATAAGATCTATCTTTTGGTTTGGGTTGTGACTAGGGTGGTCCTTTTATGTTCATAATAAAAATTTCAACTTTTTGTTCTTATGGTTTAGAGGATTTTTTGCTTCAACAAAATTGTAGATATTTTAATTTGATGAAACTTTGGTGAAAAAATTTTAATTCTATCTCATCTACGTATCGTTTTCAAACAGTTTTTCTAACTTTCCTTAGGGTGGGACTTGCAAAAACAGTTTTTTTGCTGTAACTTTTTTATTTCAATTTGAATTTGAAAACTTTGCATAGATGACTTTTAGAGTATAAAATGACACACATTTTGAAGATACATGATAGTTGCTAGTTAATGTATTAGAAAAGTTGTAGGGGTTGAAGTGTAAATAAATATACGTTTTTGAAAGATATCTTATTCCTTTATTTGCAAATATTTGCAAACACAGAGTCCGTGAACTGAAAGTACAAACTTCCATCTACAAGATCTATGCAAAATAGTTTGTCCCCTTCTGTCCCCTTTAGGGGAAAAATCTTTTTAAATTTGGTAGTTTTGCATTTTTTCTGCATAATTTTCGATCAGCAGCATCAAAAATTATCACCAAAGACCGTAACAACTCGAGTTTTTTTTTTATGAAAATTTTCACATTTTTATATTAATCCGTTAATCCGTTAATTTATTAACATTCATATCACAGACAAACAGACATAACACATCGAACATTTTTCACTACAAATCATGGTCACTAACACACCTGCGCCATTTGTTGAGCACACTGTGATGGATGACTAAGCTGAACAGATGGCAGTAGTGTGTTAACATTTTCATAAAATAACTCGAGTTGTTACGGTCTTTGGTGATAATTTTTGATGCTGCTGATCGAAAATTATGCAGAAAAAATGCAAAACGACCAAATTTAAAAAGATTTTTTCCCTAAAGTGGACAAAAGGGGACAAACTATTTTGCATAGATCTTGTAGATGGAAGTTTGTACTTTCAGTTCACGGACTCTGTGTTTGCAAATATTTGCAAATAAAGGAATAAGATATCTTTCAAAAACGTATATCTATTTACACTACAACCCCTACAACTTTTCTAATACAATAACTAGCAACTATCATGTATCTTCAAAATGTGTGTCATTCTATACCCTAAAAGTCATCTATGCAAAGTTTTCAAATTCAAATTGAAATAAAAAAGTTACAGCCAAAAAACTGTTTTTACAAGTTCCACCCTAAGGCAAGTTAGAAAAACTCTTATAAAACGATACGTAGATGAGATAGAATTAAAATTACTTCACAAAAGTTTCATCAAATTAAAAAATCTACAATTTTGTTGAAGCAAAAAATCCTCTAAACCATAAGAATAAAAAGTTGAAATTTTTATTATGAACATAAAAGGACCACTCTAGTCACAACCCAAACCAAAAGATAGATCTTATTTTGAAAATCAAATCTTCTGAAGATACCATCTGTCTAAAGTTAATGGTTTTCGAGTTATCGATTTTTGTCGTGAAATTTGTCCATTCGGACCATAGTGCGATGGTGAGACTGAACCATTCTTAAATTTCACCAGAATTAAGACTTCTAAGGTGGCCAGTATAGTATTGTAAATTTATTTTCACCACAATTTAACTAGCTTTTAAATTGAATCCTTTAATCAAAAATTAAACATGTTTTTTTTTTAATTTGAAAGTTATTAAGTCACGCAGAGAATATTGTATGTAAATCACCATTAACAGTTTATTCGTTTTAAAGATGCCAACGCTTTTACTAAAAGTGTTGCTAAAAAAGAGCAAATGTTGTCATATTTTATTTCTCAATGCCGTTTTAGTTCTTTTATTGAATTATTCATAAATGCTTGACAACAATCAATATAAAACTAGAAATTTTAAATTAGTTCACTATTGAAGAACCATTTGGCCTTACACCATTTTATATATATTTGTGCTTTTCGGTATTAGAACCTTTGTTTTTGTTTTTGTCCACTGTGTAATCTTGACAGAATATTTGAGGGGTTGTCTGTCGTGAGTAATGTTTTATGAAGTAATTTATAAGACTTGGGTCCGATGTGCTGATACTTTCTGAGCGAAAAACTGTACTAATTTTTTTAACTTTTCAGCCGCTGATGTTACGATGTTAGGCCTTATTTAAAAATAAATTTTTGTATTTGAATGCTTTAAAACTTTGTGTTAAACTCTTTGTTATAATTCAAGAATCTTGTAAAACCGTTGAGAATGGTTCAGATTGAAGTTCTGCTGATATTTGATGTACAATGAATTTAAAAAAAATGATAGTACGAGCGAAAAAGTGAAAAACTGTTCAGGTTTCTTATATTATTTTTTTCAAACATGAAAAACACTAACCATAAGTGAACAAAACAGAATGTTTTCAAAATTTACTGTTGAGCTATGAATTTAATAGAAATCCATCAAATCGAAGAATTTTGATATCAAGAATTTTATCGTTTTATTTATTTTTAATCCTCATGCTTTTTTAAGGTTCATTAGACGTTCAGCGAAGAATTTATGGGCGCAATTTTCTTAGAAGTGATACTGTAGAATCTTTGCTGATTTCAACGACTATTTCAGTGTGAATCAGAATTTTTAATGGTATCATGTGCCTTTCGACATTTGTTGACAAGTTTGCCAAGAATTTTGAGAAATTTATGATATTCTAGGGGTACATACCAACATAAATTTATTTCATATATTACTTTTTTTAAATAACTAAATAGAAGCAAAAAAATGCGAAAAAGAATTTACTTAATATAAGCCAAAGTTCGGTGAACTTTAAATAATTATGTAAGTTTTCAAAAATAAAATTAAATACGGAAGATTTTATAAATGAGTAAATTTTCAAAAAACTTTTAAGAAGTCTTCGATACCGTTCTGAGAATTTAAACAAAAAACAGTTTCAAAACATAAGTATATTACATACTTTTAATGAATACCAGTACTCTTGAAAATTTTTGGTAACGTATGCATTGGAAAAATGAACTTATTTTGAATAGCGATGCACAAAAACAAGGATTCCTGGAATCCTACGTTTATTAAGCTTTCTACACTCTGCTGCGTTGACGTACAGCAGTTGACCAAAACCTTAGCCATGATCGATAAAAATATGGATTTCGGTGCTCTTTCTTAGGAGTACATCCTTCATTTGCGGTTCGACCAAACATTTTCTCTAGGTCACAGCAAGGGGGCGTTGGAAGTGTTGGCAGTCTTCAATAAAACGTTTATCTTAAGCCGTTACATCTTCTCCAGTGATCTCTTGGCTTAATGGGTACATTCTCCTTAGTATGATACTTCCCTAATAGCACACTTGTTGCCATTCAGTTGAGATAACATGAATATGACTTGCTAACTCATAATCAAGTTACTACAACTGATTATGATCGTAGTGTGCTACTTGGGTTCTTGACGAAGGAGGCTGGCACTGTATATCTCCTCGTTCACCGCAATCCACGATGAAGACTTCGACATTCCCTTCGCGCTGACCGTCAGCCACAGAAAGGCTTTTTTCGGGAACTTGGACTGGAAGATATATTTGACGTCAACTCTTACTTCCTTGGTGGGAGGACGTAAAGTATTCAGTCTCTTTTCAGTCGTTCCCGACCAAAAGGAAACAACAAAATTATTTCAAGTCTTGTTATTCAGTTACTCTGTTTTTATAACAGCGGTTGTTAGAATTTAGATCGCGGATGTAGCTAAATTACAAGAATTGTAACAAAAAGTCCTCAAGAGGTAACTAAATTATAGCAAACTATGATATAGATATAACATAAACAAAACAAACTTTGTAACAGTTTTGTTATGATGTAGCAAAATCATATCAGCTAGTGTTAGAATTAATTTATTTCTTTACGCAGATTGTGACCCTCATGGAATTATATCTTAATTTGTTATAAGTATGTTATACAATTATCCAAATGAAAACTTCTTTAACAAAGTTATATCATAATCAGTTAGCCGTAACAAGGTTTATTAAAATTTTGTTATTTCTTTGTTATGCCCTTCTGGTCGGGTTGTCACCTAGCATCAAGTAGGTCTCGTCATCCCTTAACACGACGTCGCGTATCGCCGAAAAGGTGTTTTTGCCAGCAACCTCAGCCACAGGTAGATTCTTTACTGTGTGGAAGGTTAATCACATGCAGAATCACTAAGGGGCTATTCATAAACCACGTAGACTTTTCTTGGGGGAGGGGGGGGTTTGGCAAAAGTCTACGCTCCATACAAAAATTAAAAAAAATGTATGGAGGAAAGTCTACGAAGGCGGGGGGGGGTTGAGATGTTCAAAAATGAGTCTACGTGGTTTATGAACAGACCCAAAATCAGTCCATTTCTTAATACATACGTTAATTGCTACAAAATAAGACGGATCTCAAGAATATGTGTAAATTTGAAAAGGCCAAGACTCCAACAAAATAAGAGATTCTCCAGAATCTCTGACAGTACAAACAGAAATGTAAACGTATAAGGCTCTCGAAACTAATGTTTTAGAGATTATTGGTTAACCTAATTTTCGCGAAATAACCATTCCTAACCTTTTTCTCAAATAAAATACTCTGCTCACATAAAATCTATAAGGCAAAATCCTCTTTACAGACAAATACAGACATTTTTTAATGTGCCTTACAAACATTTTGAAAAACTGATTTCTAATTCATTTAAAATGAAGCCGAATAAGTTGCGCGCAGGTGTAATTGAACTTTTACGAAAAGGAAAAACCGTACCAGTGATTGCAAAGACTCTGAATATGGCAAAATCTTTAGTAAGTAACGCAATCAAACGATACCAACAGCTTGGAACGCTAGATGGCAGCGTAGAGAGAAGAAAACCCGCACCGACCGGACTCCACAAATGCGCGAGATTATCCGGCGAAGAATCAAGCGAAATTCTTCGATTTCCATCCGAAAATTGGTGAAATCACTGAAAATTTTAAAATCTTCCGTTGGAACCATAGTTTACGAAGCTTTAGTCATATAAACTGCGCAAGAATCACTACTTAAATGACACCATGAAAGCAAACCGGTTGAGAAAAGCTAAGGTTCTCCTGAACCGCTTATCCGCTATTGGTCACTGCTGTTCAACGATGAAAAAGATTTCACAATCGATCAGCATCACAACCACCAAAATGATCGGCAGTTGCTTCCTGATGATTCCAAAAATCATGGAAGTATTTCAAGGAGTCATCATCCCGCTTCTGTCATGGTTTTGGCTGAATTTTTTGATCTTCATGGACAAGAGGGTGAAAGTGAATCAGGCGGTGTATTCGAAGCTACTGCTACTGACACGGTAGCTTCTTGGGCATCGCAGTATTTTGGCAAATTGAATGGATTTTTCAACATGGCGCCGGCTCATGGAGCAAAAGAGATTATTAGTCTTTGCGTACGCATTTTCCCAAGCTTTTTAACGAAAGATTAATGGCCTTTTAACTCACCGGATTTGAATCTGATGGACTATTCGGTATGGTCCATCTTGGAGTCGAGAGCCTGCAGTACACCACATAAATCACTAGAACATCTAAAATCGTTTCTTTTAAATGTTTAGGAACAAATATCTGACAAAGAACTTGCCACCATTGTGGATAGCTTCCCCAAACATTTGATTTATTTAATTAATTTTAATAAGCGCGTAAAATTTCCCCTCGTTTAATTCCAAGCCAAAGGAGGCGTAAACAACGTAATTGGTTGTAGTCCTTGGTGCGCCATACAGCTATGTTTGCAATCTTTCATACAACAAGCTTGATTCAGGCGTTATCTGGCTTAAATTTACATAAAATATCCCATTATTTTCTGCCAAATCTAGCATTCCCTCTATGTGCATTAGATAACGCAGAAAATTCAATGTTTCTTTCTATCTGTGTGTAAATTCTATGCGTAGAAAAAGTTCAATAAAAATCTGACACCCTTCGGCCCAAATCTGTGCGATATTTAAAAAAAAAAAAAACCTCTAAATGAAATTAGTATGCACAATGTAATTATAAGACATCATTGTTTTAAAGATAATAATTGATGATTTGAAAAAGAATTGATGGTAGTGAAAATTTCCAGCTGCTTAATTTGAACATCTTGAAAATCTATTCGGATACGCTTGAGTTATTGGCGTTAAACGCTATTTTATTTTTCATGACGGTCTCAATTTTTCAAATTTCCATTTGACTCCCAACCCTTACCGAAACCCGAAGTATACGTTATAAAAATGCAATCAAATTTTAACATGTGGTTCGGTCTCTCACCCGCCGCTCACTTCAATGGTAATTTCAGAAACCACCTGACATCCAATTGAAGGCATTCTGTCCTCCCTCAAGGCTTATAACGAATGATGCTTGGTTTTGTAAATCCTTCGACAAGCGTAATGAAACTCTAAGCCTAGAGAAACCAAGAAAACAGCCATTCTGAGGAACGAAACTAACCTTCCTCGACTAGTATCGCTAGTACCAGCATAGTGTCAGACCTGCCGCATTCAATGAGCAGTATTATTGATCCTTTCCACAATTGTCCCCAAGAGGTACTTGCAAAATTTTCCTTCCTACAGCTTGGCCGTCATCGGCGCCGGTCTCTCTCCCGCACGCATCGCCCAATCGAAGCGAAAAGCTCCCCCAGAATGGCAGTCATTGCGCGTTGTCATTTATGTCATCGATGACGTGCTACATTGCCGGTTTTGCATGAGAGCTCGAGGAACATCGCCCGGGCGGGATCACGTTCCGTCGTTAAAGTGTACGACCGCCTAGAAACAGCAACAGTAACGACCTGCCGACGACGTCGAAAATGACAGCAACAACCGGCGTCGCCGTCGTCGCCGTCGTCGTCGTCGTCGATTTGTGCATAAGCGAAACCGTTAATATATACGTAATGGCGGACGTGATCAAGCGGCTGAATTAATGCTCGGTAGTTCACGGCTTGGGAGTAGTCACCTACTTGTTGGGGATTGAGCGTCGACGTCGTCGCCTAAATGCGCATTTGGAGAGTGCTGGAGAACGTACGCAATCTAAATTGGTGAATATTGATTTCGATTGATATTGGCGACGAGGGCAAAACTTAGCCGCTCCAATCGTGTGACCTCTAATAGAATTTGATCTTTACGTGCAAACCATTCTCAAGCAAGCTGATTTATGCTTGAAAAGATTGTTGTTGAATTTTGGATTCGAATAATTCGTGTCCTTCAAAGTGCTGCCATCAAAACCCGACAGCCGGACGCATCCTAGTGGGTGACGGCACACCCATTCGACAACCCATTGGCCTACATTCGACGTCGGCGTCGTCGGTGCTGATGGCGATGACGGACGGTCGGAAGGAATGTCTGGTTTCATGGGCTCTTTATGGTGTTGAAAAACAATTAATTACCGCATCGATGATGGCAGGGCGGTTAGGGTCTAGCGGTTGCACACGGAGATTCACTTCAGGCCGTGACAAAATGCGACACAGACGGGGTGAGGTGTGATGCATGATGATGAATTATTATTTGAATTTAACTGTCTCTGGATGAACATGTATGGCTAACGACTTGGGGCGCGTAAAAATGAGCAACCATTTGAATGCAGTTTCGACTTTATATGGGGCCGGTTGAAAGAAATAAACTCCTACCGTATAGACGGATGTTTCGGATATGCAACGCACAACGTTTGGCGCAAATAAAGAAAAGTTGCATCGGAATACCTATTAAAATTTAAATAGGGGAAGTGTGGGTAAGACGAACGTGGTGATTTTAATATTTTACTGTTAAATTTCGTATTTGTCCCGATTCGAAGTCTTTTATAATAATATTCTTTGATATTTGAACAACATTGCAATATCAAATAAATGTTTAATATACGAAATGCAAGCGAAAACTGAAAATCAAATGTGATTTTGGAAGCGGATGTAGTTTTTGTCTCGTTGGAACTAACACATTTTAAGCGTTTTATTTGAAAATTATTTCTTGTGCTGAACATAATTTTATGAGATAACATTAAAGCAACTTCGAGAATGAAAAAGAGAAGTTAAACAAATGTTCGAGTGAAGAATTGTATACGGTTTAAAAAAACATGAACTTGATGGGTGATACGAACAACTATTTATATGCATAAGAACATTTTACAATGGATTTGATATTTTTTTTCCTACAGCAATGTTTATAGCTTTCAAACGGAAAAATCCAATCGTATATCTGATAAATTTATTTTATTTTACGACGCAGTTAGAGTTTATTTTTTGTTTCAGTTTTTTTGTTCAAAAAATATTTCTATTATTATTTATCTCTTTTGACATGGAATTGACATTTAACGTATGGGCACAGCAAAATCTAGCCAAGCAAAAACTCGCGGTATAACATTATTCCTATTTATTTCTTGATCCGAAAAAATATATCGCAACAAAGGGTAAATTTAAAGCTCGATGCGATGTGAAATTTAATAGAACTGTCGCTCTTATGTTTTTTAAGTAATGAGTTTTATTCAAATATTTTCGTTTGCTACTGTGTGTAATTTCAGCAAAATAAAACGTAGGCAAGTGTGTGTTTTTAATTTAATTCTTGGATCGTTAGTTTTGACCATAGTTTTTCTTTCTGTGTTGAAGCATTTCATAGACAAAACATTGAATTTCAAACTATGCTGTATCCTGTCAGTTTGAACGTAATTTCCTCTTGCATAACCTGAGACTAACTTCTTGTGCACAGTGTAGCACTAAGAGTAACTCAAGTATCCCTCTTTTTTAAGGGGGGTTTTACAGTTAGAATACAAAAAAAAATCATTTTTGAAAAAAAAAATCAAGGGGATCTTCTTGATCGATCCACCTTGCTCGTTGCACGCCTCGCTTTCTTTTACCCGCCGGTTCGTTTTCGAGAACCATTTTAACAGGGCTGTCGTCCGACATTCTTACGAAATGCCCAGCCCATCGTAGTCGACCGAGTTTAGCGATGTGTACGATGGGAGGTTCTCCCAGCAACTGATGCAATGCGTAGTTCATTCGCCTCCTCCACGTTCCGTCTTCCATCTGCACTCCACCGTAGATCGTACGCAGCACCTTTCCTTCATAGACAACAAGGGCGCATCCGTCGTCCACTAGCAATGTTCATGTTTCGTGGCCGTAGAGAATTACCGGCCTAATTAATGTCTTGTAGATGGTCAACTTTGTAGTTCGGTGAACTTTGTTCGATCTCAGCGTCCTTCGGAGTCAAAAGTAGGCATGATTGCCAGCCGTAATGCGCCTTAGTATCTTCTTGCTGGTGTCGTTATCGGTGGTCACCAATGAGTCCAGATACACGAATTCGTATACTACCTCGATTTCATCACCGTCGATCTGAACTCGTGGTAGAAGCTAACATTGTCTTCCCATGAGTCTCTTCCCTTCATGTATTTTGTTTTCAAAGCATTAATCACGAGCCCAATCCTACCAGCTTCAGCCTTAAGTCTGATATACGTTTCCGCCATCGTCTGAAAGTTACGTGCTACGATATCAACATCATCGGCGAAGCCAGATAGTTGGATAGACTTCCTGAAGATCGTGCCACTCGTGTCCATCCCAGCTCTTCGAATCACACCTTCCAATGCAATGTCAACCTTGCCGTAACCCTCTCCGAGATTTGAAGGTGACACACAAGCTGATCAAACGTCCTATTAGGACCATACCTGCGCCACGATATTTCTCCATGAAACTCGGTTAAAGACTGCTTGTCTCCAGTTCCTCAAATGTCCCACACTCCCAAGGTCTTCCTCCACTTGGTTTAACAACCTAGCTCGCTGTGCTCCTCTGCGTCTTGTACCGGTTGGACTAGAGACAAACTTTCTAGAAATGTTTTAAATCACTTCCTGATCCAGACACTAATGAGCGCAAAGGCTCTGTTGTTTCATTTGGGAACTGCAATGCAATATAATGAGAACAAACTGCGCTCATAGATCCAATGGCGACCGCATTGTAAGCAACCAAAGGATCGTATTAAAATGCACCACATTGAAGATTTTCTGGAACATACGGTTGCCTTCGTAGTCAATTAATAAGGTTATTTTAGGCAAGATTGTCACCAGATCTTCCTGATACTTCCCGATTACGTTTGTTTCTAACTCCATCGCTTGTATTTTGAGCTGCTCTTTCTTCTTCACTCAACATCACGACCGATATTACTCCGTCTAGTTGGAGGCGTTGCACAATAATACTAATTGAAATACGTTTCTTTTTTGTTTCTAGGAACATCGTCATTTTCACCTTCTTGATGCACTATCAATTAGACCTGTGCGCCGATCTATTTTAAATCGACGGCGGCGTACATGGTATTTTCAAACGGCGGCGGCGGCGTAGCCGGCGCCACGCCTCGGTCGTTCTTGGTGGCGGCGGCGGCGGCGTGGATCGGCGTGGGTATAAATTATCCCCTCAGCATTTCGTCATGCTTATCCCTTTTAACTGTTTGACTTTTAAGTGCAATGTTAAGACTAAAGGATCACTCCAAGTCTTATATTGTGATAAAAAAAAACCAGATAGCCAAAGTGTTATATGACTCAAGTCGATGAATTTACGTCGAACAGTGTGTGTACAAATATATGAGACTTAACATTATAGAATTGGTACATCACAAGTCGACGGGGAATTCTTGGTGCTGGGTGAATATTAAGACGAAGTATTGGTTCCACAAAGTGACGGTTATTCCAAGAGTCGAAGTGACATTCATCACTTGGTGAAGTGAGAAAAGTCACCTGCAGTGTCATGACTCTCTATATGATTTGCCCAGGAGAGTAACGTCACTGCAGGTGACTTTTCTCACCTCACCCAGAGACAAAACTTACTTCGACTCTCACTAACCATCATGTGGATGATTTTCGTCTTGCTGAATCATTAAAAAATGGAAATTAATATCCACAGAAATTTCCTTTTTAGAAATAATCTCTCATATGCGTAACTGTGATGTCTGACTGGATGAGAGTACGGCACAAGCTGACATAAAAGATTGATAATGAGGTGGGTAATCTGTGACTCCAGTTCAATTCTATTTTAACAACGATTTCGGGCTTGTTGAAAACGCATACCGGTTGAAACTCCATTGCCAAATACCTCTTCCAGCACAGACGTTAGTTCCGACTTTTAACTGTGTCTATATTAATTTCTGTTTCGGAACTACGAATTTCCAACACCCACAGGTTTCCTACGACAGAACTTTCTACAAGCCCCAATGCAAGAGGTTCCGTTTGTGTATTTATTTCAATTTACCTCAAGGTGTGCAAACTTGTGGTGTTAGTTGAAAGGCTTCAAATACTTGGAAAACCCTTATTTGTAACTGGTATTTTCTACAGCATCTCTCTTGCTAGCCTTCATATGCTTTAGTGCACAAAATTCAATTATAGAAATACAACTTTTTGAGGGTGACTTAAGCAACGTGTAAAAAATATTTGTTAAGAATTTGTTACAATTTTTGTTTACGTAGCTAGAATACTATAAACAATAATCAAAGGGATGGATTACTTCCGCTCAAAGTTGTCCCTGCCTTTTCAATTTACCCTTAATGATCGTAAGACTTCAGCCATGTTCACATCACTTCATCAATCATCAAAGAACTTCATAACATAGTTCGCAGAAATGCTTCAAACTTCGTAGAGCTGCTGCAAAGGTTACAGATTTTTAGCAAAGTTTGAACTCATCTGTTTCTCAAAATATCAGTTCAGTTCAAATAGCTGCAGCGTTCAGTATTCCACCAATGCCCGCAAAACTTTATAATGTTTGAAGAAAAGGGGGCGAAGTATACACCATTTTTTCAGCTGCCCAAACAAATTTAGAACTTTTCCAAATTCGGCACAAAATAAAACAAAAGCGTAGGACAGTTTTATTTTTTTACATCGAAACTGTTCGAAAATTAAATTTGGAACGCACCGCTGAAAATGTAAAAAATGATTTGGTCTACTTAATTGTCAAAACTTAGAATAGGAAACGACCGCTGAAAACGGCCTAAAAATCTTGTTATCTAAAAAATTAACAAGAAATCTAAAATTCTAAAAATCTAAAAATCTAAAAATCTAAAAATCTAAAAATCTAAAAATCTAAAAATCTAAAAATCTAAAAATCTAAAATGCTAAAAATCTACTTGAAGTCTAAAAATCTAAAAATATAAAAATCTAAATCTTAAATATCTAAAACTCTACTAGTAATCTAAAAATCTAAAAATTTATGTATCGTAATATCTAAAAATCTCAAAAATTTAAAAGCTAAATACCTAAAATTCTACTAGAAATCTTAAAATCTAAAAATCTAAAATATCCAAAAATCTAAATATCTGAAAATCTACTAAAATCTACAAATCTAAAAATCTAAATATCTATAGATCTGATCTTAATCTGAATATCTAAATATCTACTAGAAAGCTTAATATCTAAAAATCTAAATTCTAATAAATCTAAATAATAAAAATTCTGAGATTTTGGAAATCGGCCACAACATTCTTCTATTTACACTCTGTGAATTGTTTGGCCAAATTTAAAATAAACAGACAATAAAAGAATAATTACCCGCCAAAGACGGCATTTCTCCTATCTTAAAACCTGAGAATAAAAATAAATAAATATCTAAGAAAGTTTAAGAAACTAAAAGTATCAAAACCTAAATAAATTAACAATAAAAAAATCAAATTGCTATAAAAATCATATAATAAGAAGCTTAAAGATCCAAGGATAAATCAAATATTGAAGAATTTGTCAATTCTTTCATGGGAAGCCTTTGTGAGATGATAATTTTACGGAAGAAGTCATTGTTTACGTTTGTTAGTTGGGCCGTTATGAAAAATCTTTGTCGATATAATATATTTAATTAACACCTCTTATTTACACAGTCTTGACTATTCAATGCAAAAATCTGGTATGTCCAATCACTGTTAATTTACACTGATCGTTAAAGATGGTTTTTGAACTTTCTCACATCTAACAAAATGCTATCATGTTGTGAAAATAAACTCTATTTGTTTTAGACAACGAGCGTTCAGACTACAAGCTATATCAATTGATATATGCGTGATGCATTATTTCCAGTGAAAAGTAGATGTACAACCGTTGTTATGAAGTTAGTCTATATCAAGTGACATAGCTCGTAGTTTGAACGGCATATTACATTTTCTTTTATTTTTGACCAAATTATGAAATTACATTAAACATATTTACCGATTCGTTAATTATGAAGAAAATATGAAAGTTTGAAGGTTACCTTTGCCCAACCATTTTTAATATATTACCTAAGCATAGATAGATAGTTGTGTTTAATTCGCCAGTATTCACTACAATGTTTAGCTTCTCAATTATTGGTAGCCGCATACCTCGGAATATGTTTTCGCTGGATTTAAATCCCAGTGCATTGCATTTTCTGTGCCGAAATTCCGTCAATGTCAGCCCTTTAAAATTACATAAGAACAAAATGTTTGGACAAGATTCCCGAGAGGGTTTTGAGGTTTTGTTTTGCTTCGATTAGACATACAATGCAAAACACTTTCTCAGGAAGCAGATGATGTGTAGATCCATTTTTGACATGTTTTATTGCAGCAATTTTTTTTCCACACATCGCTGGTTCAATAACCATTATTTGTGGTATGAATATGTACACTTGTTATAGAAATTTTCTCGACATATAAGGCGGACATTGCATTATGTTTAAATTCAAACTCACTCGCGAAATTGCCAAAAGTCGAAACACGAAAATGTACACTGAAGTTTCTAGAACAAAACGACAAAGCTGATCACTGTTTCACACGCACACCCTCTGGATGGCACATCTCATCGAGATGTTATAATTTGTCATCAGTAATAAAAGCAGGTTTCTGAAGGGCTAATGAACTTAACTGAAGGGATGCATATATGGTGAAATTTTTTATCGGCGCGACTCAAATTGCCAGGCGGCGCGGGCAAAAAAATACAGCGGCGCGCCGGTCGAAAATAGTGGCGGCGGCGGCGCTATAAAATCGTCGGCGGTGGCGACGTGGCGCGGCGGCGCACAGGTCTACTATCAATCACATGGCGAACGATACTAATACTCCCTACAAAAACGTTATTACACACCTGTCAGTTCAACACAGAGGACATAAATTCTAGACAAAATCGTCAAAAGGTCGAAAGTAACAATTGTAAACAATGACCTAAAACGTAAATTTCCTGAAAATGCCAGGTTGCTAACATCTATATCCGCTACCGACGGGAAGGTTATAACTCCCTGTATCTGTTTCTAATGCTATTTTGTTTGTGGGAGCAAGCAGATCCCAGAAAAATACGCTAGAAGTCATTGTTTACAAATGTTACTTTCGACCTTTTGCCTATTTTGTCTAGAATTAATACATTCACGTTCCATTGACCTTCACTTCAATACATCTCGCTGCGAGGTGTCACCAATACGAACGTTCCAGTTTATACGTGCATCTACACGTTATAAATCGTTAACACTGAGGTTGCTTTTTACACAGGAATGGCCGCTATGTATAAAAAACTGCTTAATGAAACCGAGTTAATCCTTGAATTCGCGTAAAAACCCGTAATTTACGAAAGCCTCGTAAAAAGCGATAAAAGTTATGTTTAAGATGCATTTCTGATCAAATCTAAGCGAACGGTATCTACTCGCGTGAATTCCGGAAAGTCCCTAAAAATACGCGAAATAAGCGACTCCAGTGTATTATCATTTATCGCATAACGTTTCAAAAGGTCCTCAGTAACAATGAGTGATTCTCTCCTCTGTCGTCTTCCTTTTTCTGATAATTACGACGCCATGATAAAAGTTTTCAACGGTTTCTCCTTACAAATCGAAAGCTGGTCTGTCTAGTATATTCAGATATTCATATACAAAATAACAATTTGATTTTTATGATAGTTTTTAATCATTTTCTAGTAAATTTTTCTAATTTTTTTTTATATATAAACAGAAATAAAACAGAAATAAAGTAAATCCATCGTGTCGTGTCGAGAACGCTGTGCGGCAATGTATTGCCAACATTAAAAATGGGAAACAATCTGTATACGGCGCTGCGCACACTTTCGGCATTCCTGAATCCACTATCCGGTTCTGTTTCAGCGATAAATGGAACAAGAAGACATGAAAAGGCCCTCGAACAGTGATGTCGGAAGAGGAGGAGGCAAAACTCGTGGACTTGGTGGTTTTCCGGTTGTGAAGGAAACTCTCAAATCAAAAATCAAATCATTCTTTGATTCAACTTCGCGACCGAATCCTTTTCGAAATAACACTCCCGATAAGTTTTGTTGTACTTATGTAGCTGGTAAGTTGTAACTAACAAATGGTTAATTTCAATTTAAAGTCGTGAATGATTCAACAGTTTCCTTCAAAGACATAGGTACATCACACTGCGAACGCCAGAAGCTGTTTCCGCAGCTAGCGCTAAGGAATCCGAGTCGGAAATTCGTAGCTGGTTTTTGCAAGTGTCGTCATATTTGGAAGAGCGAGGTCTTCTGGAGGTCCTTCAGGATGTATCAAGGATTGACAATGGCGGCGACGAAACTTCCTTCTTCCTGCTCCTCAAAACTAAACCGGTTCTAGCTACAATGTTTATGAAATGGAACATGTCAGCACCACACGAACATAACTGTGATGTTCAGTTTTGCAGCAGACGGTTCTATAGTGCCACCCAATATTATATCCTGCCAATGAAAAGAATTCGTGCTGACTTGTTGCGGACATTTCCAGCGGACTGGGGAATTGGAAAAAGCGCTAAAGGATGGATGGAGCCTCCAATTTCTAATTGTACGTTCGGAAGGTTTTCTATGCCTTTCTTTTGAAGAAATGAGTCATCTATCCGGTGATCTATTTTGTCGATGGGCATTCGTCACACATGGCAGCATGTAGCTGATTTGTGCCTGGATTTAGGAATAATACTTGTAGTATTGTACCCCAATACCACCAGAATCACGCAGCCTGCCTGTATGGCCATTTTTAAAACCATTAAATAACGCCTGGAAGGCAGCAGTTTCTGAGTGGCGCGACAAGAATAACGGAGAAAGTTTTACTTTAAATCACTTAGGTATGGTGTTGCAGGATGCTTTGAAACGGGGAATCGTGACAAATAGCATTATTAATGGATTCAATGTTTGCGGTTTGCACCCATTCAACCCCGACAGCATTCACTATAGCAAGTGCATTGCAAAGTCGGCTGGATGTACCCCTCATCCAAATACACCTCAGAAGCAAAGTACTCACAATGTAATATCCTCTGCGTACGAAGAACCACAAATTTGTGAAACTAACAGGGCGCATTCTCCGTGTATTCTGGACTCTGTCATCATCCCCTGCAAGACTATTGCGCTTGCGTTGAAGGACATAGGAGATAAACGCTTGGAAAAGATAACGAGCATCGAAGAATTGAGCGATGATGAAGTTGTAATCAGGAACATTTACGAAAAACTTATAAAGCCATTTCACTCCTTTGGATCTTTAATCAAATCGATTAATTTTAAAAGCGAAGTATTCGGAGAACTTTCCCGAGCATACTGAAGTTCACCATTCAACTCTCAGCGAGGCGCAAATCCAAGATATACCAGGAAAGGATTGATTTAAGGTGCACCAAGACATACTGAAACGAAAGGGTGTGAAAAATTGGTATGTTATTCGTTAGCGAAGGTGAATAATCCATGTAATAATTTTCAATTCAGAATCTCGCTCCAGGGCTCAATGGTAAGCAACGACAATCGTGTTGAATACTCACGTCGACTGACAGGTTAACATACCCATTTCAACTTGCCCCATCGTTGCAACTTGCCCCGATGTACTGTATATTCAATGTAAGTTAATTTTGAATCTTGTGTTTGTTATTCTACAGTTGATCTTCAAGCTTCTGATCCAAGATTATTCTAGGTCCAATTGAATAGCTCTTTCGAAGTTTTTGGCGATCAAGAACCAACATCGAATACCAATCTCTGGGCTACACCTCTGGAATTATTTGTAGATAACTCATGTAGCACCGTACACTTTTCAGACTTTACATCAGATAAATTAAAAATAATAGAAATTATTTGATTTGCCTACATCACGAACTTACATTATCAGGTGAGACGATGGTTGAGGATTGTTCATTCGACCAGCGACAAGAAATGTATTTGCAAACGTTTGGTGAACTGTACTCTCAGGATACTTCAGGAACATCAAGGGAGTCACCGAACATAATCGGTACACGGATGCCTGAACAAGGAGAACCCATATTGATGGACATTACTAACGAACAAGCAGGAGTACAAAGGAAGGTGAGCATATCAGGAGTTCTTAAATGTCCTGAAACTCCGAAAAGAAAACGTGACCATCGCAATTATAGGCGAAAATTTTACCCTCTAAACAGAACGTCATTCAACAGAGAAAGGAAAAGGCTGAGAAGCGTGCCGAAAGGAAAATGAAAAATGAAAAACTGAGGGCAGAAACCCGTGAGTTGATAAAGAAGAAGGCTGAGAAACGTGCAGAGGAGAAAATTGAAGCTGAGAAGTTAAAAGCAGTAATGCGTAAACGAAGACATAAGGAATCAGCCACCAGGAAGCAGGAGCGTGAGAATTTGCGAAAGGAAAAGCGAGCAAATGCTACAGCAAATAACCAACAGCAAATTAAAAAAGTTAATTTGTTCAAGAACCTAAATCTTATTAGTGTCTCAAAAACTTCAATGCTTTGAACTATAATTTGCACAATATTTCTCAAAATGATTCAATACACTTCAAAAAATAAAAAAAAACATTCCTGATATTCCCCACACTAATTTTTCCCAATCACCTTTCACCCAAAGTAGCCATTCTTAAGCAATCGTTTAAACCTATTATAACTAATCGTATTTTGACTCAGATTGAAACATCAATAAATGACGTACCATGTCTTAAAAAAAAATATTTTGCCCTCCCCCTTGTTTGTAATTTTACTGTTCTTAATACACGGTGACATGTCTTGCACATAGGCTGATGCAGAAGTATTGTCAGTTCGATAGAGATGACATTGGACATGGGGCAGTTATGCGTTTAATTTCAGTATAATTTGTAAATAACGTCGGAAATATTGCATTGTACTGCTCATACATTAGTATATTTTTATTTACCGCAACTATAGGAACAAAGCGAAGCAAAAAGTTTACAGGTAGTGCATCCACTAAGAGGCTTTTATATACAAATTGTATGTTTTAAAACGATAAAAGAGCATTTATTTGACTAGAAAATTTTAAAAAATGTCATCAATGTTCATTGTATTTTGCTAAAAACATTGGAAACTCTAAACTTATTGTACTTAGATCCTCTACTATTGGGTCATTTACCCTACTGTTAAATGAATCAGAAGAGCAGAGAATCGAACAAAGCAGAATAACAAAAACCAACCACGATAACACAGTGTAGTTTGACAGCTGTGGCCATTTGGCCCTATGCTGGTTTTGATGGCAGCCAATAGGTTTTATGAAGGTTCTCAAGTGGTCATAACATCATTCACTAGAACATTTTTTAAATCTGTATGGTCTTGTGAAGGTTTTATACATTTGTTTGCACAACCGTCAATAGAGTGGGTCACTTTGTACACATTTTGGCTTTAGAGATGCATAGGGGAAGTGTGGGTGGATAAAACTGCTTTGAAATAAACAACCGGTTTGGTTGACTTATGTGTAAATTTGTTTAGCTGCTTAATAATGATAATGCCATCATTTTGGTGTCCAAAATTTAACGTGGACACCACATCACATATTTCAATGCATTTTATAGGGCCGTTTCAACCGTTTCTACTTTCATTAATAGTTGTTATATTTTCTTTCATTACAGGTAAGATAATCAACAGCACGAGGAAATAAACGAGAGCAGAATAGCACAAGTAAGGGTAACCAAATACGTTCTTAAGCCGATGACACCGATTGTCAAATTAAATGTAACACAAGGCCTCGCAAAGCTTGACGCCCAACACAGCGCCCGAAATCACGTTAATTGCGTTCATAATGGTCTGGTGATTTTTATTCATCATCGACTGCGCTCATTAATGGCTTCCAGTTCGAACCCCAATGGGCTCCGTCAACTCAATTAGCTGCTGCTGCTGCTGTTGCAGCTGTTTCTGCTTTCTCCGATGAATAAACCTTCCCTGGTGGGAATCCCACTGTACATGCCGTCGTTATCTTGACTGGTTCATACATGCAGTTAAATGAAACGCACAAACTTCCGCACACAGGAGCACAACACAAGCAAGCCAACTATCTTAAATTCTGTGCGTCCTGTAGGTTGATGAAGGTATTTATCAAGCTGGCATTCTGCTTGAATGGTTGATTGGTAAGGGCAAACAGTCAACATCTGAACATCGGTAGATGAAGCGTTAATTTGTATTTGCAAACTGATTGCGAGTTTACACTGGAGCACATCTGGGTCCGCTGTTTAATTCCGTGAGTTGGTGGTGCGTCAAGCAATGGGGTGTAATTTCTGATTGAGTTCCTCGAAATTTCGTTCAGAACTGAGATCATATCTATCATTCATACATATTCACAATCTGAAACAACAGATCCATATTATGCCAAACGGGTCACCTGAGCACTGCAAATTACTCAAATCCCCGCTGGGTGGCGAGATTCATGTATATAAATCGTGAAATAACCCCGCAAGGTTGGGAGGCCGAAATTGTTTGCCAAATGCCGCTGCCAACTTGGATGATGATGATAATAATAATGCTTCATCCAGCCCCCCGGCCAGCCATCCGCTCGGAGAGTGCATTCGCCAGCTTGGTTGAAATATGTGCGAGCAAAAAAAAAATAACCGGAAAAGCAGAATCCATGTTAAGTTGATGATAGAGCAAACAACCGCCTACTGCATAGGTAGGATAGGTGCTTCCTTTTCGCTGCCAATCGTACGACATCGACACAGAAGCAACGGAAATTACATGCATAAATATGCACAGGAAATATTTTGATACCGTGTCGCCTACATGGTGCACATTCTTTTCCCCCCAGCTCCTCTGCCGGGTCCATCGGTGCTCGTCCTTTTTAAGTGTAGGAACATCCATACCCGTTCAGTCTGCCTACCGGAGGAAAACTGCAAATGGACACATGCTCTTCCGGCTCTGCTTCGACGTCTTCGACGTCTGTCAACGAGAGTGGGAGCGTAAGTGATAGTGTATGTTCGATATTTGAATTGCATATGTGTGGACTTGAGGCAGTAGACAGGGCGAACCTTTGCTCGTCATTCCGATCGACGATTCCCGCCACCAGAAGTGGTGCACTTTGGAAGTGGGAGGAAATCAGAGGCATGTTTTGTGCAGGGCAGTGGAGTTTGAATTGACATCTAGAATATAGTGGAAGTTATGCAATCTACTAAATGCTGGTAAATGGAGAATTTGGTATGTTCACACATAACAGTCACGGGTGGAATAACACCACCCTTCACTGACCACACAAGCTTAAGTAGTCTTTGAAAGTCATCAAATGCTCCGCGCATATGGTTCATCGGCATTTTATTCCATGTTTTTGTGATAACTTGCTTGAATTGCAATAAGTTTCGTAATCCATATTCGTTTAGCGTTAAAAGCATACGACCTTACAAAAAAGTCCAGTGGGTTCAAGTCTGGTGAAGACGGACGCCATCTCTCCTTGCTTATTAAATCAGTCAAATTTGCTTTGCCCCATCGATGAACCACCTTTGCTTTAGCAGACCCACCTGGATCTGCACTTGAAGCCTCGGCGACGGATCGCGAAAGCGAAGCTGTTACCTTTGTAGTTGCTGCAACTTGATTGTGACCTAACTAAGTCACATTGAAGTTAACTAAACTAATCTGTAATAAGTGTGCTGCTAGGGATGTCTGCCACCACGCAACAAACTGATGTAGAGCCACAGAACGTTGTTCTGCAATGGAACGCGCACGGGTTGTAATCAAAGCTATCCAAGATCCAACTCATAGCAAGTAGGCTAAACCCTTGCTTCATGGCACTCCAAAAAACCATGATCGAGGTAGCCGACTTACCTCCCGACTACCCCGGCGGTAAGTACAAATGCTAGCCTGACAAGAATTCCTATATCCACATCACTATACAGTTTCCTATGAAGCTTACAGTAGTAGGCCTATATATGGCTCCATGGTTTATTATTATTATTATTATTATTATTATTATTATTATTGTTATTATTATTATTATTATTATTATTATTATTATTATTATTATTATTATTATTATTATTATTAGTATTATTTTTAAGGCGGGATGGAAAGTCTGCAAAGAACTCAGGGTGTGGCGATGAGGGCGCCATATCTTCGACCCACTAAAAACCCACCCAAGCCTCGAGCCCGGCCCTCCCCAGAACCACGTTTCGGAATGACTTCAGGGAGGGGGCTAGTGTGCTCTACGCACCAACTATGTCCAACTACATTGGTCTTTAGAAGTTAGCTTCGTCAATCTGACGCTGATTCGACGGAGATGCGTTCCAAGCACGGTTCGAGACGTCTGGTGGTCTATCCAGATCTCCCTACCAGACCACTTACGGTATCCGAACCTCGTGTCGTATGGTCCCTCCTCCGATTGAGAAAGCCAGGGCCAGGACCGGGGTTGGAACGTCTGGTTGTGCGGCATTACCCCAGAGTCTATTCCCTATGCCACGACCGCTTACGAACTCCTGCCGGATCCCGCGCCGTATTTCGCCTCCTCCGTTGTAGTTCGTTTAGCCGTTAAGGGGAGCTAAACGTTTCCAAGGTGCACCGCGGGATGGCAAACTACTTCCACACCCCTGGCTCCGATGTTTAGGGTCTCCCAACAGCCTACACCTTATGTGATCCTGAGCGATTTGGGGACCACTCCTCATGGGATCACTCAAAGATGACATTCACGGCGAGTGGTTCTTTCAGCTTCTGGAAAGATTGGGCTGTCTAGTACTCAATAATGGCAAATCGACGTGGATTGACTTCTCCTCTGGAGTCGAACCTGCGATCGACCTGTCCAATGCCTCCTGGGATGTGGCTTGCCAGTTTATCTGACAAGTATTAGATGACTTACTTATCGTCTTGTCACAGGCTGTAGGTCTCCCGCCTACTGTGACAAGGCTAAATTTAAACTACAACGAGGCGGACTGGGACGGTTTTGGCAAGGAAGTCTCCTGCATGATGTCAAATAACACTATACTCAGCTCAACTGATTGGATTGAGATCCTAAGTATGGCCACGCATCGGCAAACCCCAAAGGCAGGAGATAGAAGTGGTAAGAGATCTGTACCTTGATGGGGATCAGATGTTCATAGCGCCATTAAGAGCTGACGGTAAAGTCTGCTAGCGCTACGCAGAATGGCTAGTGATGATCTGTTTCGGGCTGCTAAGTTGATAGAGTTTCATCTTGTCCGGGCCAAGAGAAGAGCTATGGAGGAAGGTAAAATCCAATGTTAGAAACAACCACCATGTAGAGAGCGCCATAAAATTGGACACCGGTTACACGAACCAACCGGAGCTCATTGCTAAGGCCTTTGCAGATCAATTTGCCAAGGTGTCGGAAAACAGCAATCATAGTGATGATTTCCGTCGTGTAAAGACCCTGGCAGAGGGGAGGTACCGTAGTACCAATATAAGTCCGTGTAGTGACACCATAAACTACAACAGGATTTTTGACCTAGAAGAGCTCAACTGGGTCTGCGCCGTCGGTCGGCAAAGCAACAAGGTCTGACGGTTGGCCCTTCTGGACACGTTGAACGAAGTCTGGCAATCCAGCATGACTCCAGACGTGAAAGAAGGGTTGGTCATTCATTTTCCCAAACATTGGAAGGATAAGACCCTAACGAAAGGTTAGTTGAGTTGCATGGGGAAACACTCGAGCGGATGGTTAACCGTTGCCTGTCAACCGACCTGGAGAGGCATCAACGAATCCACCCACAGCAGCACGCATTTTGCTGCGGCTATGGGTCGGAGACGTTCTTCTCCGATATCGATCATATATTGGAAAAGGCCAAAGCGGAGAAACTACATGTTAATGTAGTGCCTATTGATTTGTCCAAGGCATGTGATATGACATGGAGGCTCCCTATCTTGACTACACTCAAGAAATGGAAGTTCCAAGGGCGCATGTTGGCTGACGTGGAAAACTTCCTACACAATAGGAGTCATTTTGAGTCTTGAACACTGGCGTAACCTCCGAACCAAGTTGCTAGATAATGGCATCCTGTCAGGATCGGTCATGTCTGTCATACTGTTTCTCATTGCGATGAACTAAGTGTTTGAACGCATTTCTTGTGTACGCTGACGATATAACCCTCGTGATTGGCTTTGCAGGAAAAGCTGAATTTAAGATTTTCTCCAAAATGTCTAAAACTATGCACGTCTGCTTTGGTCATACTCACAAGCCGAGGTTACCTCAGGTTTGTATCGACGAGCTTGAGGTCAAGACAGTACGGGAAATGAAGTTTCTTAGTGAAGAGACGTTAATAGAATGAGTGAATCTCCTTTGCTATATGGGAAGGAGGAGGAATTGAGGATTCTGCTTCAAAACTGTGTTGTGGTGTATGTTAAGCTATATGAATTTTAACTCCTTTGTTTATGAAAACAAGCTCTAATTTTCTCCTTTAACATACTCCTCCAAAAACCATAACAGATGTCTTGTTATGATACCACTCGATGTCCTGCTTACTGGCAGGTACATCCTCGATATTTGTTTTCCTTACATGATTATTTTGTTGATAGAAAGCAAATAACTCTTTGTCCCCGTAATTTATTTCATCCTTCTCACGACCTTCGATATCTCTTTTGTTTCTCAGCACCTCAAACAATCGTGTTTTAAACGCCAAAGGAGGGATTTCTTAATGATATTGTGGTCCCTAGCCTTCTTTCGTGAAGATTGAGCAAGATTCCGTCAAATTCGATCGTGATCTGTTTTCGTTACTTTCCACCATCGGTTGATGGTGCGATAAACGAATCTGCCGTTGATACCAAAACAAACCTTTTGAAAATTAAGCAAAAACAACTTCTCTATGCTCCTCCATGTTTGCTACATTTCACATTTCACAGCATACGAAATATATTGACAACCCCACAAAAATATGATGGAACTTGTTTGCCACGGTGTATTAAGAGTTTGGCTCATTAGACGGTAGAATAAGGTCTGTATTCGCAATATTCTGAAAACTCAAAATCTGTACTAAAACATGCAGTATTCTATTTCTCATGTAACTATTTATTTCATAAGTTAGGGTTAAGGTCTACAAATTCACACGATCAAAACATCATTATTCTGCTTTGCCATAAGCAAATGTACAGACTCCTTCGTGAACTGTCAGCTCTGTACCAGATTTGTTAGACATGGTTTAACCTCTTGTTGCTTGGAATACGTCCGCTTCATCTTAGCCCAAAATCTTTCGATTGGATGAATTTGCGACAATTGGAAGGATTGGCAGGTAAAACAACGATTTGAACTTTGTTGGCTTCATTCTTTTTATTGCGGTTTAACTCGTAGCATAATACCACAAATCGGGCCAATACAAACAGCTTTCACCAGCGAATGGTAGTGATATTATTTTACAACTAGTTCATTTATTTAGCAGGCTTAGTTGCGTTAACTTTACGGAACAGATAATTCATTGTTATCTAATATTGCAAACATTTCTAATGAAACTAAATTAACTGCTTTGAGGACTTTCGTACGCAGTGCAGAATTGGACGTAATTTTGTTCAAGAAATACAATATGATAGACTTGAAATCCTGGTTCCAAAACAACTTTCAATGTAGACATTAACCAATAAGGGAACAGCTATTGCAATACGAGATCTTCTCCGAATTAATCTTGTTGAAAAAAGTCTGGATTGTAGAATCATCAGTTCGAGTAAGTGTAGGGGCGTTCATCAACATCTACGCTCCCTCCAGAGCTTTGCAAAGAAATGCAAGGGAATACTTCTTCAATTCGTCAGTCGCTCATTATCTGGACCTCTGCGGTGATTTCATCTCAGTGGTTTCTGCTAAAGATGCTACAGGGTCATCGAGAATAAGTCCAATGTACAAACGGTTTATGGGTGCTGCACATCTACTAGATTCTTGGGAAGTACTGCTAGTAATACGGTTCAATTTTCGTATATAATCAAACACAGCCTCTCGCTTAGATCGCATTCTGGTATCTACAATTGCGAGAAATGGGCAAAGGGCAGCGTATGTTGCTTCAACCTCCTTCACGGACTACAAGGCTAACATAGTTCGCATAACTCTATTGGACCTTGAGACCACTGCTGGTAGAGGCATATGAAGACTTAAACCGCACATCTTGAACGATCCGGAAGCTCTGAACGAGTTTTCTAGAAAATGAATATACTGGAAAAGATCTCGACAGTATTACCAATCTTGGATTGAATGGTGGGTTAGATATGCGAAACCTAAGACCAGCTCTTTCCTAAAATTCGCACATCAATCATTCATCGGAATTCAGGGACACCATGGAGTTATACCGAGGTTTTCTGAATGAGGCCTACGGATCTCCTACAGTCGCTGCGGAAATCCTGGCGAACATGCAACAATCAATAAAATAAAGGCTCAAATGCTACGTCATCAACGAGTGTTTTCCAGTAATTTTCGGCAGATAAACAAAACCTTTTAATCCGAGGAATCTACTACACTCTTTCATGTGGGTCAGCTGCACAGTATACGGTCTAAACCAATATTAGCCGCTTTGCAAGTCGACGAGGGAAATGACATTTCGGATCCAAAAGAAATTAGAAGAACTGGTCATTCGTACTTTGAACAGCTGTACGGATTGGTAGAAGGAAGCTTTTCGAACAACTTCCTCCCCTCTAAAACTATTCCTCTTACAAACGAGCTCAACAACAATTATGGAACCAGTAACGGCAGGCGAGATATAAAAACAAGCTCCAGCCAAAGGTCACCTTGGTCTAATGGATTGCCCAAAGTATTCTTTCAGAAAACTTGGAGAATCATTAGTAACGAGCTCACCCAAGCAAGTCAAGACTACTATAATGGCATCATTGTGCTCGTTGAAAAGAAAGGCTGAGACCGATCTATCAAAAGCAATAACCCAATCTCGCTCCTTAATTGAAAAATGACTACAAGTTTGCCATAGTACTTAATAAGTGAATGCATAATCTGTCCTTTTAGAACATCAGAAATTTTCGAATGGTAGCGGAACCATATATGAAGCCACAGTTCAAATACCGGATGAGGTCTCCATATTGAAACATCGACGTAGAAATTCTCTGTTGCACTAAAAAAAATCGACACGTTGTTTCCACGTGAATCTCACGTAATTTACATCCACTGCCAAAACCAGTAATAAACACAGGGAATTCACGTAACAGCAACGTGATTTCCACGTAAATTCAAATTCAACAAGATAATCACATATATGTTACGTGGTTTTTCACGTACAATTCACTGACACGTAATGTTTATCTGATTTTACTGGAGACGATTTGGTTACGTGTTCAGGTAGAAGTTAAGTGAAATTTCACGTGAAAACAACGAGTCGATTTTTTCAAGTGTGGTATCGTTCGACCTTGATCATGCCTTCTATAGGGTGAATCACCAGTGTCTTGCCGAATGCATGAGGAAAATGAATTTCAACTCTAACTTTGTAGATCTCTTGGCGCCCATATGGAATCAGTCTTTTTGTAAAATACTGACCAATGGTCCACTGACACCAGAGTTAAGGATTCAGCGATCTGTACGTCATAGAGATCCTTTATCTATGCGTTTATTTGTGATCTACCTTCAGCCGCTTCTGAACAGTATCAATAGAAACCTTCCAGAAGCTGTCATCAACGCATACGCAGAAGACATACCGATATTCCTGCATAAGGAAGAGAGCCTGGTACGGGTAAAGGGTGTTCCGATCAAAATTTGGTCGAACAGTAATGTGTGTGAGTCGATCAAAGTTTTTATTAATAAGTCAAATTCATTTTCTTTTTCAAGTTCACTTATTACAGAATACAGGAGAAATATTCAGCTAAGCTTCCTTTTTACCGAATGCGAATTGCCGGGTCTTTCGTTTAACACCTGCCATAAGATTTTGTTCAGTCTCCTTGTCCACTTTATTCGCCGCAGAACGCCAGTTTGCTTTGAACTGTTTCTCGCTCACAACAGCTTTTTGAGTCTTCTTAAGGTTCCGCTTGACGATGGCCCGATATTGATCGATTGGGCGGAGCTCTGGCGTGAAAAAAAAATGTTTCTTCGATGCTGTCAGCGAGCATTTCCGGAAGAGTGAGGAAGAGAGAAAGAGAGAGAGAGAGAAGATGATGAAAAGGAAGAGGAGAGAGAGAGAGAAAGAGAAAGAGAGAGAGAGAGAAGTGGTAAAGATAGGTACGAAGAGCTAGACAACAAGGAGGCAGACAGTCAGATACCACGAACGAGTAAGGATCAAAAAATAAAATATCGACGAAGATAGAAGGAAAACGACCTAGATAGAAGAAAATTCCGGTTCGAAGGAGGACGCAGTTCGTGTTGTTATCGAACCACCGAATCCAGTGGACCAGTTTGGTCATAGAACCGACGTCAACGTAGTGGTGTTCCGGTAGCCCAACCTTGGTGGTAGTGAATTCCTGACCAGAGGAAGTGATTCGGAGATCCGGCGAGTCCCATGCTGCACGGGAAAAATTCCGGTGCTCGAAACTAGAAAAATGGTTCATGATATCATAAAAGACTGGTATTTTCCTGTTATGAATATACACCATGAATAAAAGCCATGAAACCATGGCTTGTTATGATTCAACATAACGCCACTTTGGCCCCTAAAGGGTAGGGAACGAATCAATCACCCAAAGATGCTGTAAATAACATTGCTTTACATTTGCATGTTATAATTGCTGCTGCCTTGAATTGACCGTGAATTGACAGTGACAGTGATTGTCGTATAGGTCGGAAGTAAGTTTGGAAGTCGAAAGTTGAATTGACGAACATTTTTGACAGGTTGACAGCTTTGCGTTACGTGACCATGAATCGAGTTCATAAATGCGTTTGTTTCGGTTCATGATTTTTGGAATCTCAGTTATGAAGTATGAAGCCCAAGTCTTGGTCTGATTGGTTCGCCCACGCTTATTGACTCCCAAAATCCAATGTGCTTCGGCTCCGTAAACGAGCACGTGGAATGTCGGTGAGCAACATCGAAGGAGATGGAGTGGCTATCGCTATCGTCAATCTGCAAATAATTTCGAAGCCCAGAGTTAGCCCGATTGGTTCGGCGAGTTTTTTACCGTTGCCGGTGAGGTCCGAGTTGGGAATACATTATCACGCTGTCGTAGACGAGCAGATCTCGGAATTAGAAAACGTGTTTAAGATGGACGCTCCCCAGCAGCTTCCTTCTCTCTCTCACTCGCATGCTACATCGCCATGGGCCCCACCGATCCTGAACGGCCGCAACGAATCCCCCCTATACAAAATGAATGTATCTTGAATAAAATATATGATTAAGCTTATTTCTTGTGTCGTGCCTATTTCTTTAGGAAAAGACGGTCTGGGTGTCCCTGTCTGGTCCGCTATTGGTACTTTATGGTCGTGCTGACCCTGAGTCGATAGAGCCCTGAGCTAGCAAATTATAACAAGTTCAACGGCAAAAATAGAGTTGAAGTGTATTTACCTCTTACCTTGCTAAGCCAATTAATACTAACCGATGAAAAACGCGTATCACAACAATTTCTTACTCATCAAAATGTGACAAATCAGTAACTAGTTTCCGAGCGGTCGATTGAGTCGACCAACTCGACAAAATTCCGTCGATCTCGACATCTGTGATAGCAAATTAGATATGTCGATCAAAGTCGACTCAACTTCTATAATTAGCCCCATATTGAAAATCTCAAAAATCACCAGTTGTGAAAATTCCATTAAGAAACCAAGGACAATCATTCATTTGTTCCTTTGGTTTTTTGGATTTCAAACTGTGTATTTGATAGTTAGTAGTCCAATTTGATCCATTAATTGAGTCTGTAAGAGGATAATTTTTCATTTCAAGATTTCATTTGATTTCGAATGTATGTGTCAGGAAATAACTAATCTACCTCAAACAAATTATGGAGCCGGCATCACTTTTCACCGATTTCAAACTTCTTGCAATGCATGGCCCCGTTTTGCAGGACTGATTCCACGCCAAATCGGTCGGTCACCAAACTCAACTATCTTCGATTTTGATGAAACTTGGTACACGTCTTCGGTATGTTGAAAAAAAAAATCCACTGGTGTTAAGATTATTTGGATTCAAGAGTAACTTTTGAGATGGGTGTATGTTTTTTTTCCAACATTTTACTTGAAAAATCGTAGTTCAAAAACCATTACATTTAGAGAAAAACTTTATATGGGGGAGTTGTAGAGAACTAAAAAGGCTTTGTAAAAAAAATGTACACTGAAAAAAAAAATTTTTTTCATAAAGAAAAATCGAAAATAAATACTAAAAATCAAATATAAAAAAAACATATTTTTAATATTTTTCAAATTTGTTTTGTGGAAATTTGAGAAAAAAAGACACGTTTTGAAAAAAACTCTAGGATGGACGCTCTTATAATAAAAAAGTTTTCCGAAGAGCGAACTTTGGTGCATATTTCAAATTTTGGTTATTCATTATTATAAATGAAAATTAATTATACAATATGATTTTGGAGATCATTAAAAACAATAATGATCATAATGATAAATCACCTGAACGCAACCGTTTTCGAGATTTTTCGGATTTTATTTCAATAGAATGAAAAAAACCTCAGAAAATTCGCTCTTTTCTTAAGTTAATCGAGATTTCCACCAGAAATGATAAATTTTCCAAGATCTTCATATTATAACGTTCACATTACTCTAATGTCCTCTTTTCTTTTGATATCAGGATGATAAGAAGACTCATTTGAAAAGAACAAGATAAATAGCACTATTGTTTTAATATTGCAATCAATATATTTATAATTGTTTTATGGCTGTATCGGTCGGGCCGCTCAGAGAATGAAGGGAGCGAATTTGCTAAAGCGATGAAAGTAACAGCGAGATAGATGTCGCAGGGGCGACAAGTGTGAAATGGACAGATGATGAAATTATGCGGAGGGTCATATAGAAGAAGCATATTAATCGAACTGCTGACTATTTTGCCAAGCTCCAACGATGTTAGAGGTCGGGTGTAGTGTGTGAAAACTACACTCCGAACAGTTCAGTGATGTAGCGATGAAAGTAACACATATTGTTTAAGGTAGGTAGACAAATAGCAGCTATAACGTATGTCAGGTATATCTTCTCATAAAAAAACAGCTAATGTACGCTGCCTGTAAACTACCAGAGATGTTTTATACCTGCATTTCCAAAGGTACCACAGCCAATATATATGCTCATACATAGTCGCATTCATCAGTAAAATCTATCTGAGTGAACTGAAAATGGAGTTTAACATGAAGAAGTGTTGTATGCCGTTTCCCACTAAACGGTGCTCAAAAAACCTTCGTAAATTAACCGAACAAAATGTCAAAAAACTCAAGTTTATGGGCAAAACACATTTGGACACTTCTTTGATGATTTGTGATAATTGTCGTTTGCATTTAAATAGAACGGAACAATCCCATGCTGCAATTTCGGAGCCTAGTGAGAAACCATCAATTACTAACATTATGGATCCACAACCATCTACATCACGGCAAGTAGACTTGTATGGTCTCGAGGAAACGCCATCGGCAATATCATTAATGTCAGTGCCATCTGATAGCAGTGTGCAAGATTATTCAAGGCGCCATAATATTGAGCTATTTAACAAGGGCGTAGCTGGAATCAACGTTTCGCCAATATCGGCTAAAAAGTTCCTGAACGTAAATTATGCCCGCAAAAAGTTCAAAGATGTTTCAAACGGCATTCGGACACACATATTTGGGGATCAAGCGGAGGAGGATGACCTGGAACAATTGAAAGTGAAAGCAGCCGAATATGACGAAATAATCGCGCAGCTAAAGGACCAGTATGCTGATCCAGAAACTTCGAGGACGATCAAGTAAGGATACTTTCGGTTTTACCACAATCTTGGACAAATCAAAGAGTAATGGCAGAATTTGGAATAACAAACAAGTACATCGTATCACAAGCTAAATTCCTTGCAAAGCACGAAGGTGTTTTAGCTGCCCCTAACGAAAAGCTGGGACACGGTCTGAACCCGGAAATAAAAACCAAATTTTGCAATTTTACGACAGTGATGAGATTACACGAGCAACCCCTGGTATGAACGACTACGTTTCAGTGAGGAGTGAAGGTAAGAGGTTCATATTCAAAAGCGCCTTTTAGTTTGTTCATTAAGAAAGCTTTCATTAAATTTCAAGAGATGCATCAAAATGCTGTTGGGTTTAGCTCTTTTGCAGCACTAAGACCAAAGCATTGCAAATTACTCAGCAGCACAGGTTCTCATAACATTTGTGTTTGCACCATTCATGAGAACATTAACTTGATGCTTCATGGTCTTAGAAAATATTCATTCGAGAATGATTATAAATTGTGTTTTGAAGAAATATTATGTAGCTCATCAACTAGAACTAAAAATGTTACCTCCGTGAATGCGAACGATGTCCAGGCTTTTCAGATTTTGAGAGTAGTTTAACAGACAAATTAGAAAAACGTGGTTTAGTTGAAATATCTTTTGAGCAATGGATTTCAACTGATAGATGTAGTTTAGAGACACTTGTTAAACCAATTGATGAATTTATTGCTTATTTTTGTGAAAAGTTGGAACAATTAGTATCCCACGATTTTGTCAAATCTCAGCAGTCTAGTTTCTTGAGAGATTATAAAAGTTGTCTTAAAGACGGCGAAGTAATAATAATTTGTGATTTTTCTGAAAATTATTCATTTGTTTTTCAAGATGCTGTTCAAAGTAGTTATTGGAGTAATGAGCAAGCCACTATTCACCCTTTTGTCATTTATTACACGGAATCTGGAATACTTAAAAATATCAGTTTCATTGTTATCTCAGAAGTGTTGAAACATGATACGATTGCGGTGCAGGTGTTTATTTCAAAACTAATAAGCTTTTTGCAAACAAAAATTAAAGTAAAGAAAGCTACGTTTATGTCTGACGGGGCAGCATCCCAATATAAAAATAGGAAGAACTTTGCAAGCCTTTGTAAGTTTAAAAAGAAATACAATATTGATGCTGAATGGCATTTTTCGCAACATCCCACGGTAAGGGACCTTGCGATGCAATTGGTGGTACATTAAAACGAATGGCAAGATATGCAAGCCTTGCTGTACAACATGAACACCCTATAAAAAGTGCATTAGAGTTATTCGAATGGGCGAACCAAAAAAGTGATGATTGTTTAACAAAAATGTCGTTTTGTTATGTATCACATGAAGAGTATGAACAGGGGGTAGCAGAATGGAATGAAATTTACCGACAGACTAAAACGATTGCAGGTACACAAAAGTACCACTCATTCGTTCCAATTTCAGAAAACGAAGTTTTGTAAAACTGTTTTCGAATGACGAAGAAGGCAGGATTCATAATATATATAAAAGCAATCAATAGTTTATATAATGTTTATGTAATATTATCAATGACCGAGACTAATAAATGGTATATATAAATATAAATCAACCATAATTCATTATTTTTGTCTTATAACTTTAAGTGAAGCTTTTTCAATCGACGAGCTGTTAAGAGTAAGTAAGAGGCACATACATGTGTTTTAAAAGGCTAAAAACACAAGAGAAACAATCGTTAGCTATTGTTGTTTTAATATCACGAGTAATTTATGAAAAGGGCGTATTTTTTGAGGTTTTGAAATTTTATTGAAAGAAAATCAGAAATATCTTGAAAACGGTTGCGTTTACGTGGTTTATCATTATCATCATTATTGTTTGTAATGATCTCCAAAACCATATTGTAACATCAAAATTTATTTATAAGAATGAATAACCAAAATTTGAAATATACACCAAAGTTCGCTATTTGAAAAACTTTTTTATTATAAGAGCGTCCATCCTAGAGTTTTTTCAAAACGTGTCTTTTTTCCTCAAATTTCCATACAACAAATTAAAAAATATTAAAAATATGTTTTTTTAGATATTTTATTTTTAGTAATTATTTTTGATTTTTCTTGATGAAAAAAAAAATTTTTTCTGTGTATATTTTTTAAGAAAGGCTTTTTAGTTCCCTACAATTCCCTTATATAAAGTTTTTCTCTAAATGTAATGGTTTTTGAACTACGATTTTTCAAGTAAAATGTTGGAAAAAACACATACGCCCATCTCAAAAGTTACTCTTGAACCCAAATTATCTTAACACCAGTGGAATTTTTTTTTTCCAACGTCCCGAACTCATGTGCCAAGTTTCATCCAAATCAATGATGATCGGGTATGATTTTTGGGATTTCCGGCACATTCTGGATGGAATCCCTCAGAAGGAAAAAAAAACCTTGCCAACGCCTATGGCACAAGTAGATTCGAAACGACATCAGTTGAATAGGTTCCAGGACCGGTACAACAGCAGCCAGCAGCAGCACCACAAACGGAACTGGAATCGTGCGAGAGTGATTCGAAAAATTATGTAACGTTTGTCTAAAGCACAGACAATATTTACCTGCATACCATCGCTGGCAATTGTGCCATCCATGCCGGTGGAAGTACCCCGACCAACTTGAAATAATACCAATTTCACCTATGTTTACGCTTGTATATTTTCGAACCGAGCGACAGTTCGTGAGCTGCATCCATATATGCATGCCTGGCGACATCGACGACGACAGACGGCAAAGGCAAAGGCAGAAGACGGTCGTTCCTTCAACCACATAATGTGTGTGTATTCCATCTCAGATTCAACTAGGACTCCTGGGGCGTAGCCAACCTTAAATAACACCATGCATTATAGCCATCATCATCATCAACATACTGCATCATGCGGTGGAGAAGCTCGCATGGAAAGAACATCCTAAAAGAACTCCAAGTCCTGATGATGTTGTTGCTGTTATTGATGATGTTCCTAGCAGACAGTCTGCTCCGAATGAAAATCAGAAAACAACCTTACAATGCCGAACCGTTCGACTGGAATTTGAGCTAGGGTATGTCAGCCACTGAACTGAGGTTGGTAGTTAAGTAACACAAGGTACATAGATGCAGAACTTGGATGGGAAAATTCCACCGAGCAAAATTGTCAATCAACCGGCGTAATTGACGACCGATGCACAGGTGATTGAGTCTACCAGTACAGATCAAACATACACATACATGGCATTGACAAGAAATCACAGCGGAAAATTGTTGTCATAGCAATCGGAGTGCACTGAGATGCTCTTCAGTTCGTTAAAAAATAACGAATGACTTAAATTCAGCCGGGTTGTCTTCCTTCGTAATGAAATCCCATTGAATTCGGAACTACGGTACCAACGAAATCCATTAACAAATTGCCAGCTTTAAAATCGATTGGTTACTTCTACCTCCCTCGCTGCCGTCGCGTCGTCCTCCGTCAAGGAATGAACCATTTCAATTTCGTTCGTGGTCATCGATTATCGTTAGCTGCTGGGTATCACGTGAATTTAATTTTGCAACTCGCTGCCACGCTCTAAAGTCATATCCATACCGATAGCAACCTTGAATATGGAAGGAAAAAGCCTTGCCTTGCCTTGCATCGCCCAGCGGCCTGGTTCCGAGTGAGGTGCGTAGTTGTGTACATGTTTTACTTTCATTCAACATCGTCCAATGGGACACTGGGAAGTGAAGGGCAAAACGGGACAATGGAAGTGTTAGTAGAGAGAATTCGTGTTCTGGATAAAGGCATGATTGACACAAGTCGCATAAGGGCCTGTTCATAAACCACGTGGACTCATTTTTAAAAATCTCGGAACCCCCCTCCCTCCTCGTAGACTTTTCTACATTCAATTTTTTGAAAGATTGTATGGACTTTGGTCAACCCCTTCTCACCCCAGAAAAGTCTACGTGGTTTCTAAGTAGCCCCTAAAACCTATCCACGTTAGGTTTAGAACACTAAGACCGCTTTCAACGGTGTTCTATTATTTTGGTCGTTTTTTATAACCGTTCTCAAAATATAGACCACCAAAAATAGATCAATAATTTTCCACTTTCAGCTCCTTTATTCTAAATTTGGTGATTTGGCGTGTTTTTGTTTTGTAATTTCATCTGCTTGTTTTGCTCTGCCTGGTTTTAGTTTAGCTCGCTCGACTTTTCGAATTTCTACAAGTTTCCGAGTTTCGCGGGCCAAAAAAATCGTGATTTTTGAATGATATGCGATTGAGAGAGTTCCCTCTCTCCGAGAGCCCAATACCGCTCAATAGGTCACAACTCCGGGCAGTTAGGTGGATTCGCCTCTTTCGATACAATATGGACTCCATTCGCTTTATACCATTCCAAAACATCTTTGGCCTAGTGACAAGATGCCAAATCAGCCCAGAATAGCGAGGAAGCGTCATGGCTGCGTAGGAATCAATGCCTTTTTAAGGCATTCTTCACGGTACATTTCCTTGTAAATTCATCCAGTTTTGGCTTGCTCGACCACGGCTGCATATTGCTTGTCAAAACAAATATTTTTTTTGGGAAACTTGGCATTTTTCTTCGTTCTTAAATGCTACTTTACGCCGTTCCGTTGCATTGCATCATAAAGGGCGATACGGTCAAAATATGATAAATATCAACTTGACGTATTTCTTTCAATTTTGCATTTAAAAAACCTGAACACCCCTCATTTTGAAGGTGTGTGTGTGTAGAATGTTGCTCCTATTTTGATTTTGGAATTCACTCTTCAGTTGTCAAAATGCCGTCCAAGCAAGAAGAGCAGCGTATCAATATTTTGCTCGCGCATCGCGAAAATCCGAGCTACTCGCACGCAAAGTTGGCAAAATCGCTAAAAGTTGCCAAATCAACCGTTACAAATGTAATTAAAGTGTTTGGGAACGTTTGTCGACAGCCAGGAAGTCTGGATCGGGGAAATCGAAAACCGGAAGCCGCTGAGACGACAAAGAGAGTTGCCGGTAGTTTCAAGCGAAAGCCTAACCTATCTCTCCGAGATGCCGCAAATAAGCTGGGTGTATCGTCTACAACCGTGCATCGAGCCAAAAAACGAGCCGGACTATCGACTTACAAGAAGGTAGTGACTCCAAATCGCGATGATAAACAAAATACGACGGCCAAAGCGCGATCCCGGAGGCTGTACACGACGATGCTGACGAAGTTTGACTGCGTGGTAATGGACGACGAAACCTACGTCAAAGCCGACTACAAGCAGCTTCCGGGACAGGAGTTTTATACGGCAAAAGGAAGGGAAAGGTAGCAGATATTTTCAAGCACACTGAAACTGTCAAAGTTCGCAAAGAAATATCTGGTTTGGCAAGCCATCTGTACCTGTGGCTTGAAAAGCAGCATTTTCATAGCTTCCGGGACTGTCAACCAGAAATTTACGTGAAAGAGTGTTTGAGTAAACGTCTGCTGCCTTTCCTGAAGAAACACGGTTGTTCCGTACTGTTTTGGCCGGATTTGGCATCTTGCCATTACGGTAAAAAGGCCATGGAGTGGTACGCCGCCAACAGCGTGCAGGTGGTTCCCAAGGACAAGAACCCTCCCAACACGCCAGAGCTCCGCCCAATTGAGAAATACTGGGCTATTGTCAAGCGGAACCTAAAGAAGACCAAAAAACTGCTAAAGACGAGCAGCAGTTCAAGGCAAACTGGCTTTCTGCGGCGAAGAAGGTGGACAAGGTGGCTGTACAAAATCTGATGGAAGGGGTCAAGCGTAAGGCCCGGCAATTCGGATTTGGAATAAGCGGAAGCCTAACTGAATATTTTTCCTGAATTTTATACTAATTGAACTTGAAAAAGAAATTTAATTTGATTTTTTAAATAAACGATTTCACCGATTTACACGCGTTTTCCCTTGACCAAATTTTGACCGTATCACCCTTTAATAAGTCTTTCCGGGAAGCTGCTTAAAGTGTTCCAGCACATAAGTTTCATCGTCCATTATCACGCAGGAAAACTTCGTCAAATATTCGCGATACAACTTGCGAGTCCGTGTTTCTATTTGTCATTACGGTTCGGTGCAGTTTTCACCTTGAACGACTTCTATCTTGCCGGTGCTGGGAGGTTTGCACGAAACTTGGGGACATTTGTATTTTTCTAACCACGGTACGTACCGAAAGATCTGGTCTCTTCTGCAATACTTGCTTCACGTTCGCGTCCTTCTGGTTCCTTCCTGAGATCTGGTTTTATTCCACCCCTAGCCAAACGTGTATCGAAAGATTTAAGAACGTTATGGACAGTGCTTGCAGGAAAACCGAACTTTTAGCAAATTTTCTTACTGATAGATCCGGATTTTCATTGCGACCGCTACAAAGTTGCTTTTTGCACTTGTTCTTCCTTCGACGCCATCTTCGATCTAAAAGCTTGTAGCCAGGGATGCCAGATAGTTTTTCAAAATGTCTGTAAGGAACATTGAAAAATGTCTGTTTATATATATTCATATATGTCTGTATTGACGAATTTGTCAAAAATTTGCAGGTAAAGAGAGATGAGTGAAGGGAATATTTTATTTTGAGACCAAGGTGAGGAATGATTATTTTGCAAAAACAAGGTAAACTAATCTTTTAATGCTTCAAGTCTTATTTTTAAGAAGTTTTGGGTTTTCAAATTCACAAATAAAAAATGGACTAATTTTAGTGATTATCCTGTCACAAGATAGTGAATACACCTGTGTATCGCTAATCATAGCAACCCTATTGTTTACATAGAAAAAATGACAGCTCTACCAATCATTCACACAGGCCGCTGAATTTGCTAGTGAAAAACCTCTATTCGGCGAAGCACGACGTCGTGTTCATAATGGATGACGAGCGCATATTTTACGACCCCCACCAAGGAGGTAAGCGTCAACGTTAAATATATCTTCTATTCTAAGTCTGTACCTTGTATGTATGTAGTCCAGCTCTCTTCTTTGCATTCTGGACGTAGCTCTGCGACATGCCGATCTTTTTAGCCAAATCACGACTTGAGACGTTGGGATTTGCTTTAATCATCCGCTTCACCTTTCCCTCCGTCTTTTTGTTCTCCGGTCCCGGTTTTCTTCCAGCTCCTTTGCCGTGGTCCAACGTCAACCGCTCCTGGAACCGCTTCAACACTCTGGAGACGGTTGAATGGTGAATGTTCAACATTTTTCCCAACTGCCGGTGCGACAGGTCAGGAAATTCCAGCTGTTTGGAAAGAATTTGTTCTCTCGACTCGCGTTGGTTCACCTCCATTTTCGTTGAATCTAAAAACACGACTTCGAGTTTGACAGCATGTAAACAATACACATCAATGAGAAAGTGTGCAAAATTTGGTTGATTTTTACCCAATGGTAAAAAAGTTATGCCCTGTTGAATGTGTCGCAATAATTTCGTGTTCGCCCTTTAAGGAGTGTATCGAAAAGTAGTTATAAACATTCGATGCGTTATTACGCATAAACTACTGTATATATTTTTAGCGTGTAAGCGCCATTTGCTTTGTTTACATGTCAAAAATGATTATTCGGTTCATTCATTTCCGTTGATAAAGTTGTATTCAAAATGTCGCGAATTGAATTTGAGACTAAAAGAAAATTCTGCACGCTCGGTGCACCGAAAAGGGTGTTACTTACAACCAGATTGCGAAAAGAGTAAATGTTCACCCGGCAAGTGTAAACGCATCATCGAAAAGTTTGGTAAGGAGTGCTCCCTCAAGGATTTACCAAGAAGTGGCCGGAAACCCGGCTCCAGCAACCCCGATTTGGACCAAAAAGTTGCTGGATTATATTCAACGGAACAAATCTGCCTCTGCTCGCGATCTAGCCAAGAAGTTCAGGACCAGCATCGGAATGATTCAACGAATCAAGCGCAGGAATGACTTGAAGACGTACAAAAGCAGAAAGTGCCCAAACAAACTCCGGAACAAAAAGTCTCGTGCCAAAACCAGGGCTCGAAAGCTGTACAGCTGCATTTTGGATAATGTCGACCAGTGCATTTTGATGGATGACGAAACATACGTTAAAGAAGATTCAAGAACGCTACCGGGGCCGCAGTTTTATACTAAATCTGTTGGGGAACGTGTGCCAACCGCAGATACGACTGTTGCGATGGAGAAATTCGGTCAGAAGGTGCTCATTTGGCAAGCTATTTGCACATGTGGCTTGCGTTCTTCAATTTTCTATACAAAAGGAACTATAAATGCTGAGGATTTATCAAAGGAATGTTTGAAGAACAGGTTGCTACCATTGTATAGAAAGCACCAGTCCCTCCTCTCTTCTGGCCAGATTTGGCATCGGCACATTACGCCAAATCCACTCTACAGTGGCTGACGGAGAATAACATCAAGTTCGTAGAAAAAGACATCAACCCACCAAACTGTCCCCAGTTGCGACCGATCGAACGCTATTGGGCAATAGTCAAGCGTATATTTAAGAAGGATGGTACAGTGTCCCAAAACATGACCGATTTTAAGAAAAAATTGGGCAGCGGCATCAGGAAGTGCACAAAGGTCACTGTGCAGAATTTGATGGCAGGTGTCAAATCAAAGGTACGGGCATTCTACAGAAATGAACATGATGACTAGTTTTTCCGTTTGGATCTTTTGTAAACATGTTAAGCTATAATAAACTGAAATAGTATGTTAATTTTAACCATGTTTTCATGCCTATTTTATTATTTGGAAGTTTATAACTACTTTTCGATACACTCCTTACTATTGAAAGTCTAGATTCACAAGAAAATAGTCTTTGAATATCAGCAAAGATTCAATGCTTATAAATATTGATCTTTTCTTAATCAAAAATTTGCTCTTTAAAATATTTTAGAGCTTCTGATAAATTCCGTAGATCTTTTGAATGTTTTTTTTTAATTAATCAATTTTTCAAGTAAGTAGAAATCATCACGAATTCTTGGAAAAAAACATTGGATCAATTACATTCAAAACAAAATCGCAACTTCTTGATTATCTGTAAATATTCCTGAATTTATAATGGATTTTCCAGTAAGGTAAATAGATTTGAACTTGTTTTTGTACTAAATAAACTTTGTAGTCTTCTCAACACCAATAAAGTATTAAGTTTTCAATACGTTTGCAAAGTTATTGATACATCAGCAAATTTTGATTGGTTTATTTCCTATGTTTGAAAGGTTAATTTATAGGAGCATTTCACGAATTCCTCCCTGAACGTCTAAAGAACTTTAAAAAAACCCTAGATATTTAACATTAATTTCAATTCCAATGCAGCCTTAAATGTATAGCATTATTGACTGCTTACATGAAGTACACAGTGTTCAATAACTCTTACATTTTTTATGTTTCATTTGTAACATTTTTTTACTACCTAAGTAGTTTAACATATACTTTGATTAAAATGACAAAACACTTGATTTAAAAGTTCATCGATTTGATGATTTTTTATTAGTTCTTTTACAGTGATATTCGAAAATATGCTGTTCTGTTCTGAAAGATATGTAAAGCATTGTTTAAAAAAATAAGAAAGCCCAACAGTTTTTTTACAGTCCCGCTTGTACTATCCTTTTTCTTAAGTTCATTGTAGTACATACATCAAATACCAGTACCCGAGCAAGACCGAATAGCTTGGTCACTGGCCTTGGTATTAAGGAGCTCAGATTAAGAGGTAAAATACCTGAGGATAAAACCATAAAATTGTTCCCACAATGTTATGCAAATACCAAATCGAGGTAAGACAATACCAGAATAGTACCTCTAAGGTATTCCCAGGTATCCAAAATAACAAGTTTTGCTATTCGAGAGATATTTTTCTTGCAATTCTTAGGTATTTTGCTTGGGTATTTTACCTCTTAATCTGAGCTCTTTAATACCAAGGCCAGTTATCAAGATCAAAATTAGGTATTCATATGTTGTTGTCTCCTGCTCGGGTAGCTTTTGATGAACTTCCAAGTACTAAACATTATTTTTCAAAAAGGCCTTTCGAATTATGAAGTATTTATGATTGGATCATAAAAAACTAAAACGGCATGGAAAAATAAATTATGACAATTTTTGATCATCTTCAGCAATACTAATCCATTGGTATTTTTAAAACGAATAAACTGAATAGAGTTTTGCAAACAATTTTCTCTAAAAAATTGAACTCTTAAGTCATCAGTCCGCTATCTTTATGGCGATGCTCCAAATACTTTTCGCAAAATTTTTCATATTATTAAAAATGATGACCTGACTCAAGGTCTGCTTGGATAATAAAGGAGTTTCAAAACAAGGTCCAGAAACATCTGATACTTTTATAAATACAAAATACATAAGGTCAACAATCAAAACATGCCAATTTTATATGGAAATAAAACGGTATCAGAATAGTTTTCATCATATTGATGGATATCAATGTCTGTAAAAATCTGTAACTTTATCGAAATATCTGTATAATGTCTGTAATCCGTATGAGGTCTGTGTGCATGATCAAATGTCTTTATAAATACAGACATAACTGTGTATCTGGCACCCATGCCTGTAGCACCACCAGAAAAATGATTTCACACAATAAACAGACATACGTTCATCTGTCTGCGAAATATTTCACGCGTTGATGACGTATTTCCCGAGATATACGTATTCCTGCATCGACTACTGAAGATTGCCATGCATGAATTAACTACGGCATACCGTGAGATGAGTCGTAGAAAAACTGGACGAAATAATCGACTCCAGTGATCGAGAACGGAAGGAAGGTGGCTGGTAAATCACTCAAACTGCAGAATGGAAGACGGTTTGGAGCGAATGCATTTTTGACACTTGTGTACGATATTCCGGATGACACTCGTTCCACATAACGGCCAAATCGGAGCCTTGAAGCTGACGTTCGTGGTTGTGTGTAGCAATCGATTGAACGGGTGCTGGCAGAACGACGGGATACGTTGCTTCTTCCGATTCTATTGAATGCTTCAGTCATCCTCCGAGTCTGATCAGCTGATTTTTGCAGAGGAGGCGGGTTGAATCAACATTATGATGAACGCTTTGAAACCGTGTCTTCGCATGGTCCGCATTTGAATACATACCGTCTCGGTCTTTTGAAGAAGCAAATTATTTAAACCGTTGCACGTTGCGCCTTACCAAAGGTAGCCGACAAGATCTCGCACATAAGCACCTTATGTCGCTCCTTGTGGTTGAATCCACCGTGTTGCGCTAGCAACGGACAGAGAAGAGATTCATCCAAGCGTCCTTCATCATACGGTTACGGAACCATTTGTGTGCGTCGAGCGATTCTCGCATTGGAAACGGCTGTTCAGAGCGATCGCAACAAGCTGCCCATTGAGCGATCACCACTTACTCAAGAAGAGCTGAACCATGCGGAGCAAACCGTCTACCGTCAAGTTCAACTGTCGGCGTATCCGGATGAAGTGCATCTGCTGAGCAACGTGGATCCAGACAGCCAGCCTTGGGAACGCACGCTACCGAAGACTAGCCAGCTACATAAGCTTAGCCCGACAATCGAGGAACACGGCGTGCCACGAATGCGGGGACGAATCCAAGCTTGTGAGTGGGTTCACGAATCCGCCAAACATCCTATCCTGCTTCCAAAGCGTCACTACGTGGTCAATCTAGAGATCTCCGATTACCACGATAAGTATCGTCACCAGGACCACCAAACGGTGGTGAACGAAGAGGTTCTCCACTTGAAATCACCAGCGACCGAAGGACGAATTTTGTTGGAGCTTCACTGGGGCAGCTTCGCGAAGCTTTGAAGGACGTCCTCGATGAAAAGCTAATGGCCACCTTCATCGGTCCGAATATCAAGTGGACTTTCAACCCACCAACAGCTCCACACTTCGGAGACTGTTGGAAACGATTGGTGCAGTCAGTAAAGAAGATCCTAAGCCAGCTCAACCCCGCTGCAGCTGCCGACCGACGAGATTCGCCGATCCATGCTCATGGAGATCGAGATGATCATCTCCTTCGATCTGTCGCCTTCGACGACAGACTAGCTGTGCTAAATGAGTCTTAAAAGATGTGCCAGTTGTACGCCGATGAGTTGTGGAAGAAGCGAGCGACCAAGTACCTGCTAACCCTGACCAGGAGGACCAAATGGTTCCAGCTGGTGAAGCCCATCGAGGAAGGTGATCTAGCATTGAAAGCGGGCAATAATCTTCCAAGAAACTGCTGGCCGAGGGGTCCCATCGTGATAGTGGTTCGCTCCAGCTCCACCGCGTAACCGTAACCGGTGAATGGACTTCTCGAAAGACCGGTGACCAAGGTTGTTGTACTGGACATTGGTCTAGAAGAGCCACGGGAATAGCAGTGACGTACCGAAGGAGTGTGTCACAACCCTACGGGCTGCAATGCTCCTCGGATTACACCAACATTGTTTTCGAATGACACCCGAAGTCCGACCGCGCCTTGCGATCTGTCAACTACGATTGACGGGTGACAATAACACACACATTGTCTGGTTGTCGTGTCATTAGTCATTAGGAATTGAACTTTCTTACCGTGCAGTGAACTTTCTAAGCGAGGAAAAAGCCAGCTTTCCATCTGCTCGTCTGAAACAAGTCTCCAAGTCATCCGATTCTTCCATCTCCATGTTCTTGCAGATGATTGCCGTCCTCAGCTCACGAAACTCATTTTATGTGACCAGTTTCTCATCGCTTACTTTAGTAATCGAGTCGAACTCCTGCAAAAAGTGTAGGGGTCAACGCTCGATGTAGCAGTCAGAACTAAATTATCCAGATCAAAACGCTTAATGATCTGTTTAATCATCTCGGTATAGAAAGCATAGAAGATCGAGTAGAATGCCTTCTTCCAGGTATCATTGAAAGTTCTGGATCAAAGCATTTCTCCTTTCGCTGTTTCCGACTACTCACGAAGATGCCTCTTGTAATCAGAAACTCTAAAATCTGGCACGTGTCTTAGGTAATCATCCTCCTAAATATTGCACATGCTATTTGCACATGTTCGGGAATTGCGACTTCTGACTGGAAGATACGGTTCGTTTTGTTGATATGCGGCAACAGGTAGCTCAAGAAGTGGAGAAGTGGGTGCGTCATCGTGTCATTAAGATGCCAGAGAATGGGCTGTGCGACAACTGATTGTGGTCGTAGTTGGATTGAAACAAGAAAAAAACACACGTGCTCCGAAAACCGTTCCAAATTCCTTAAGACCACTGACACCAACGATAGCCGGTTGGTGGCAGAGGAATGCAGATCTTTCAAAAGCGTCAATTCCAAGATTAGTTGTATCGTCTGGCATTCTTTGGATTGTTTGGGGCTGCAAGATAAGTAACTGTAGATATCTCGCATCAACTATTCCAGGTACAATGGCAGCTTTTCGTATGCTAAGATCTACAGAGTGGCAAGTGCCCTTTGATGATTATCAAATGAGGACAGTCATGTTTCAGCAGCGTCTTGGCGGATTAGTCAGAGCCCATCATTACCAATGCTCCATCTGATCCAAAAGCCAAACAATCTATGAATGTGGCAACCCTGGTAGAATGATGACGATGTGAGTATCGCTCTTCTCCTTAATGCCCTATAAGCCTTTTTAACGTTTAATCACTTTTCCCTTTCTGGCACATGAAGAGTAATGATGGTTTGTTTTCCTCCAGATAATTTTCCTTCTTACTTGTGCTTCACTGATCTAATTGCCACTGTAGTGTGCGTGCGTTAAAGGTCACTAAGCCTAATAATACATCGACAATGCACGGTCGTTGAATACACACACAACGTTTTATCATCAATGCAAACACTACCGGTAGCACCATTGCAATATCAGCAACATGAACAAAAGCTACGATCAGTTGTTGCTATCATACAAATTCCTGATCTGAGTTATTACAAAAATTGTTGTGGATATACTTCACCCTAAAGAAAAAAGCCTGTATAAAATCACACACTGAACAAAACCGAACACTATCTAAGGAAAACTTGTTGAAAATCGACTGTTCTACCAGAAAAAAAACTTAAAAATAAATGCGATTAAGGCCTGATTTTCAACCCAGAATATCCTGAACCTGAAGAAGTTCGGAACTTAGGATCTACAGTTGTGCTATAGCTTTTCCGATCATGCAAAGTTACGATACCCATTCAACCATGTTCATTCAGTTTTCTGGAAGATCATCAGGTATGTGGGTAGTGGCCCCATAGAATTTTTGTTTCTGGAATTGGTTATCTAATTTCGAAGATATGGCCAAAAGAAGTTCCGAAACACACGGATTTTTAAAACTTAGTCGTATGTCTTGGTAATCACTTGACAGAATCAGACACAATAACGGTCAAATGAAAGGTTTTATGGTTCCATAGAGCCTATTTAATATTTCTGAAATGGGTGAACCAGTTCTGGAGATATGGTAGGACAACATTCCGGAAAACTTAGATTTTAGGAACTATGTCGACAATCTTGGTAACAACTAGACTGAATTGGACGCAAAAAACGCCAAATTAAAAGAATAATGGTCCGATAAAACCCTATTAAAAGGTTTTGGAACATTCCGGAGATATGGTTGGAAAAAGTTTCGGAAAACATGGATTTCAGGAATTAAAAATTGGACGCAACGGCCGTCAAATGAAACGAATTATGGTCCTATAGTTTGCTATTAATATTGAGTAGTTATGGTTCCGGTCATCCGAATTGGATTCAGCTATCATCAAATTTAAAACAATATTGAAGTCTAGACATATCCCGGGTATCATGGGAAGTCATTAAGAACACACCTCACATAATATAAGAATTAAAAAAAAATCCAGCTATGGTGAGATCTGACCCTTCTTACGTATTATATGTTTTTTTTAATAATTGCTTGATCCTGTATTGGAGAGAAAATGCGGTTATGGGCCATTGATGTAGTCAGCTTATTTTTGAATTCTGATGTGATTTGAGGTGTCAAATATTTTGTTATGACACTTAATGTCACCACTATTGCTTTTATTTTTTTTATATATATATGATTTGAGGCGTCGCATGAAATGTTTTGGTTCAAATAAAAAAAACTGGCCACTTTTCCGGGGCTACCTGGAATATGTCCAGATGTACCTAATAAGGTTTTGGGCATTTAATGCGACCACTATTTTCTAATGTAATTTGAGGTGTCGAATGATATGTTTCTGTTCAGATAAAAAAAAACTGGCCACTTCTCCGGAGATACCTGCAACATGTTCAGAGGGGAACAGTTGGGCACTCAGTTTGACTACCATTGATCTTGTTATCGAATCCTCATGTGATATGAAATGTTTTAGAGAATTATCTTCAAAAGTAACCTATATCCACCGGAATTTGTTCCGGCCATATCTCTGAAACCAGTTGACCGATTTCCAAAACATTGAATGCAATCATAGTACAGGGTGTAGCAGAAAATAATGCGAAAATTTGTTCTGTTTTTTTTCAAATCCCATTTTCAACTAATTCAAAAATAATATCACCATTTTCGAGTGCAGTTATCTTCATAAAGTCCTTTTAAACAAATTTATTCAATGTGTCCTCCATTTTTATTAATAACATCCTCACCAACGGATTAAGATCTGGACTGCTAGGGGGCCACAAATCCTTCGGCCAAAACTTCATGTTATCGTTCAACCATTGTTGGGTTCGATTGGGCGTGTGACACGGCGCTCCATCCTGCTGTAGGACAACGTTTTGGTCCTCGGAGAAGTGGGCCTTCACCCAGGGAAGCACTTGGTACTTCAAAATACCGACATACACATCGGTGTTGATTTTACCACCAGCATCAATAAAAACAGGCGGCATTTTCAAACCGTTGGACGCCACCAAGCCAAACATCATGACACCAGCAGGATGTTTGGTTTGAAATTTGAATTTTTTTCCCGAACGTTCTCCATTTTCTGCGGTGAAATGAACCAGTCCGTGCTGTTGACCACAGCATCGATGCCGAAAAGCTTTTCGTCGGAGAACTGGATTATCATTTTTTTCCTTCTTCAACAAGGAAAGCAGTCTCTTTGAACGAGTCACTCGTAGTTCCTTGACCCGGTCCGTAATCAAGTGGCGTTTCACTCTGGCTGTGGAAGATTCATGTAGGTCTTCTTTGATGATTCTCCGCATGGATTTCTCCGAAATATTGGCTTCCTTTGCAAGTTTTCTTATGGAACGCACCGGGTTGCGAGCAATTTTTACACGGACCGATTTGATCACGTTTGGCGTGCGTGCAAAGCGCAGACGACGGCTTCCCGGCTTCCGCTACTTAGGACCATCCTGAAAGGACTTTTTTCTGTTGCCAAATGGCACCCTACCACCTTTGGAATCTCTTTCGGCTTCTGCTGGGCGAGCAACAAACTGGTTATCACTTCTTTCGTGAACATTTTGATGAATTAGCAATAAAACAAATAGAATGTTTGGATGCAGCACTTAAAATCAAACATAAACAAATACACTTTCGACAGAAACTAGTCACTAGCTACACGAATTCACCCAATGATCATGTTTGAACATTTTTGCATTATTTTCTGCCGCACCCTGTAGGAAGCAGGCTTTTCCTTTGCAAGAAAGTTATTTATGCATTTTCTACTTATTCTTCGTCAAATTTCATGATTCATAATGTCAAAACTGGCCTTTCAGACGGGCATAAGTGAAATTAACGATTACCCCCGAGAACACTCATCAGAAAATCCGTTTCGCTTTAGTATGAAGTAGAGAAACCGATAATTGCACTTAATCCCTATTGAAAAATCCATTTTGTATAGATCTGTTTTATTTTGGATTCAACTCAGCAGCAATGACAAAAGAGAAATGCATTAGCCTACTCGCACCTGAAGAGCTTCCATTTTACTTTTACAACACAAAGTTTGAAGCAAAGTTTCTTTGACACAGATAAAAAGTTTGTTTTTGCAAAAATTTAAGATGAGAACGAAAAATATTATGGCAACCCTGGCTGTCGTCCGTGTTGGGAAACTACCGTTCAGACACACGTAATGGTTGATTTTTGCTTTAACGGCACTTCACATTTTCAATAGTAAAATGTTTCAAATCAGTAGCTTTCAATAGCGTTCTTAATGTCTGGTCAAATCGATCGTGAAAAAACTGAGTTATTAACGTTCAAAATCTAACCATATTTCGTGTCCTTCCAGCTTTTCGCACTCGTAAAATGTACCCCAGTATTGAAAACACGGCTTAGTCCTACGTCAAAAAAAAAAAGAAAAAAACCCAGTGTACTTTACATTTGTAATTAAACGTCATTCATTGATTCAAACAGACAGTACATTGTAAACCGTTCCCCGGCAACCCGTTCCGCCCCAATTATCCCAAGCAAGGTAATACGTTGCCCCGTAAGCAAACCAGGTGACGCCAGTCCACAACGACGACGACAGTTGCAGGAACCGCTCGTTGTGAATTTCTAATGAACTCAGCTAAGCACTCACTCGCACACTTAACGCGTCAGCAGCGAAGTGGACGGGAAAACGCGCATTGCGTGTGAAATGTGCTCGGAGGCGCTTGCACAAACGAACCAACCAAACGAGAAAGAAAAAAATGGAGCGACAATTTGTTGATGCAAATATGTGTACAGCACATCTAGCACCCGAAATAATGAATACAGTCACGAGGACATGGCCAACTGCTCCAACTAATTTTTGCGTCGAAAATGTTGATTTTTCTACTTTACCTTGGCAGAAGGTACCTACCTGGCTTACTTTGTTTTGCATCCGATTCTTCTTTCATACTGCTCATCAGTGGTGCCGAGCACGTTTCAGCTTCAGTTTGATTTACAACCTTGCGTTGATTAAGTTCTCCATCTCGTTCCGTGCCTCCGAAAGCTCCGACCTGATGGTTTTTATATTTCATTCCCCAAAGGTGCCTGCTTGCTGCAGGCTTCCGGGATGGGTGAAGCGAGAGACCGCCTAGTATCCCTATTTGCTAGTTGACAACTAAATTGCATGCCATTGTTTCGCCCCGAATAGACCGAACGATGAGTGGCTGCTGGTTTCCTGCTGAATATTTTGACAGGGTGACAGTTTACCTTCGGGGGGGATGTGCTCCTGGCTGTTTTTTCTGGTGATGATGATATGATGATGATGGGTTTGGTTCAATCGGTTAGAGCAGGGATTTCGGAATTAAGCTTAACGAAGATGTCATAGTGGCATTTCGAGAATGAATTGAACAGTCCAGAAGGAATTGAGTCACGTTTTTTATTTTACAAATGAAGTCAATGAAATGATTTACATAAAAACAACCAATCCGAAAGTATCCATTAAATCACGCTCATCGTCAACGTCCGTCTAATCTAAAAGTCATTTAGTTTTCCGGAGGATTCTTCCTAAATGATTGGATTGCTGAGCAACTTCCTCACGACAAACAAGTAACTTTCAACGATTTATTTTTAAAGAGTAAGCATTTAAACATCCTAGGATTTAAAATATATTCAGCGAGCAAAAACTAAATCAAATGAAAGTAGAATAACAAAGCCCTCGGCGGGTTCAACTTTGATTTTGTCTCCCCCTCAGCCCAATTCAGTGTGTTCAACTTCAATTAGCTGCAAGGAAGGTGCATCCAGCGAGCAACTCGATGGAAATTAATGGACTGTGTATGTGTGGTGGGAAAACCGAATGCAGATAATCAATACGCAATTAGCTGTGACAAATAATCATTTGGAGCGCGGGACGATGGGGATTGGAAGGCTGGCTGCTGGTTGGGTTAGGTGTTGGATGTCGATTCTCTTCTGGTCGAACGAACGGACGGATGAATGGGGATCTGTGGCACCGATAACCGCACTACACGGGGTCCGCGTGATCCGAGGCTAGTAAAAGCTAGTTAAGCTTTGTCATTTGCGGTTTTGCGCACTCGTTCGGAGGAATGGCTGGCGAGAAACTGAACATGCACAAACGTACGCAGGCAAACTCAAATAGTAGCAAATGACGATGGTAACTAGAAAGCAGATAAACAATACGTGTTTTTTTTACGGTTCGGGGATTTGACGAGAAACAGCTAAGGTACGATCAGGCCGGAGTGCGGCGAGTCCTGAGTTGAATAAATACTATTCAGAATGTTTACCAAGGATTGCATTGTTGATGGAGGACCACACAACGGTGTGTACACTAATGGAAACTAATTTGCTAATTGTGCGCTCCGGAGCGAAACAACTGGATTGGAAATACCGGTTTGGCGGTCAACGATCATCAATTAGGTGTGATGATGATGGGAGATATTTAGATTTAGGAATTATGTGATAAATTGCGGCGAGAATGGCATTTGCATGAATTAGCGGTATGCTTGGTGGAATGTTTCGGTTAAATCATTCGGACACAATGGAATGATTTGGCAATGTATTTATTCCAGCTCTAGTTCAACTAATGAGAAGGGAAGAAAAGTTGTGGAAACACTCCCATCTCTAGTAACATTGCAAAAACCATCCAGCTTTATTAAGTTTTATTAGAGTTTTATGAGAGCCACTAGAAATCAATTTGGTTTTAGTAGGGCAGTAAGAGGTGCCAAAAGGTTTCCAGTTTTAGCCAAGTTTATGAGAATCTACACAGCTTCTTTACAACGATCTTAAAACCTTGTCTTCTAAAGTTTCTTTAACTCCTGTCGAAGGTTTTATTTTGACTTTAAGAACTCGTAAAATACTGTTTTGAAATGCCGTTTGAGGACTCATTCAAATTATCTTATTACTAGCTGAACTGCAACTAAATAAATGGTAATTTAATAGAGCTGTCACGTTTATGGTTGTTTTCCGGAATGAGTTTTTAACTTGACTAAGCAGGAGTTTATAACTTCTATGTGTTTCATTTGTATTGGAGCCTACCCTCTTTGAGAGGGGAGGGTTCTAAAACCACCATACAATCACTGCCTTCAAAACCGCCCACATACCAAATTTGGTTCCATTTGCTTGATTAGTTCTCGAATTATGCAGAAATTTGTGTTTCATTTGTATGAGAGCCCCCATCCCTAAGAGAGAATGGGTCTCATACAATCACAAGAACCTTTCCTAGCCCCAAAAACCCCTGCAGACAAATCTTAACGCTTATTAGTTCTGAACTTTAGGGTCAGATAGACAAACAGACAAACAGAAATTCATTTTTATATGTTAAGAAATCCTGCCTCCAAAAAGCCCCATATGCCAAATGTGATTACATTTGCTTGGTTAGTTCTCGAGTTACGCAAAAATGTGTGTTTAACTTGTTTGCCCCTCCCCACTCCCCCTTTTCCATTGGAAGAGGAGTCTTGAACTGCCATGGAAACATTTCTTGCCTCCCATAACCTCAGCATGCCAAATTTGTTTTCATTTGCTTAATTGGCTCTCGAGTTATGCGGAAAACCACCATAGAAATATTTCGTTAATTCAAAAACCTCCACCTGCAAAAATTGATTTTATATACTTGATTAGCTCTTGACTTATGCAGAAATTGGTGTTTCATTTGTATGGAAGCACCTTTTCAGAAAAAGGGAGGGGTATCAGGTCACCTTAAAAACATTTCTTGCCTTCAAAAACCTCCACTTGCCAAATGTGGTTCCATTAACTTGATTAGTTCTCGAGTTATGCAGACATTTGTGTTGCATTTGTATGGGAGCACCCCTCCCCTACCAGAAAGAGGAGGGGTCTCAAACTACCGTTCGAAACATCCGTTGTCTGCATAAATTTCCACATGCCAAATATGAATCCATTTGCTTTAGTAGTTCTCGAGTTATGCAGAAATTTCAGATTTCATTTCTCTGGATAGAGGAGAGGTCTCAAACCACAAAAAAAACAATTTTTTTCCACCAGAAACTCCACATGAAAAATTTTGTTTCATTTGCTTGATGAGTTCTTGAGTTATTCAGAAATTTGTATTTCATTTGTATAGGAGCCCCCCTTTTCAGAGAAGGCGGGGGGGTCTCTCACTATCTTAAGAACCTTTCCCGGCCCCAAAAACTCCTCTATACAAAATTTCACGCTGAACGGTTCAGTAGTCTCCGAGTCTATAAGGTTCAGACAGAGGGAAATTCATTTTTATGCACAGATAAAAAGCATCATTGAATTTTCTGCGTTATCTAATGCACATAGAGGGAATGCTAGATTTGGCAGAATATAATGGGATATTTTATGTGAATTTAAGCCAGATAACGCCTGAATCAAACCTGTTGTATGAAAGATTGCCAACATTGTTGTATAGCGCATGAACAATTGCAAACAATTTCGTTGTCCCCTTTGGCTTGTAACTAAAAGAGGTTAAATTGTATGCGCTTGTTGAAATTAAAAACAAAAATCTGTGTATATATAGAAGACGATGGTCACTTGATAAAGCATTTAAAACTATTTTTGCTCCAGTAATTGCATTATAAACGGCAAATTGGCATTGAGAAAAGTCACCAAATGGCCATATGGTTTTATAGTAGCCATTGCGTAGATAAATTGACTTTTTGCAAATCTGGGATTTCTTCCGATCGCCATATTGAAAAACATGAAATAATTGAAATGTGGAAAAATAAATGCACTGAATTTTAAGCGTAATACAAACGAACTGTAGATGAGAGACCAATTTTGGCATTATTTTAGATAATCTTACTGAACTCCATAAAATTTCAGGAAATTCATGATTATTTTATCGAATATATTTGTTTCAATTTTGTTTTTGTAGATGTTAAATCGCATTATTTTCGAGGCGCATTAGTTTTCGGCTATTATCGTGCCAATATTCACCATAAAATTAGATGCGCATAAAAAATCAATCTGTGTCCGATATTTTGCTATCAAACAGAATTTCCCGCAACACTAGAACTTTTGTCTTGGATATTATTTTCATTCGTTTAACATCTGCCATAAGATTTTGTACAGCCTACTTGTCCACTTTATTCGCCGCAGAACGCCAGTTTGCCTTGAACTGTTTCTCGCTCACAACAGCTTTTTGAGTCTACTTAAGGTTCCGCTTGACGATGGCCCAATATTCGATTGGGCGGAGCTCTGGCGTGTTGGGAGGGTTCTTGTCCTTGGGCACCACTTGAACGTTGTTGACACCATACCACATGGCCATTTTCTTCCTTAATGGCAAGATGCCAAATCCGGCCGAAATGTGTGCGTTGCTGCACTTCCTTCGACGACATTTTGATAACTAAAGTGCTAATCTAAAAATCAAAATAGAAAAAAACGCACACATCTTCAAAATAAGGGGTGTGCAAAACTTTTTAATTCACGATAGAATGAAATGCATAAAGTTTAGGTCGACCAAATTTTGATCGAAATACCCTTTACAATCGGTCAATAAAGAATTATCCGAGTTTTGCTCATTGGCTGTTCTCAACGAAATTAAAATGTGATTGATCATAATTTGACATATTTTTTGAGTAATTTTCAGATAAATAATAATCAAGTTTATCTAAGCGTCATTCCATATCAAGTGACCGGAGAAATGCATCGAACCTCTTTGGTTCGAACCGAAATTGGCTGATATACTTGTTCTAGGCTATTATCAAAAATCCAAAGTTTTAGACCAATCGGTAAACCCCTCGGCCCATGGGCTGCCCCCATTTTTTTGAGGTTTTTGAAAAGTTTATATTTTGTTTATTGAATATCTCAATGAATAAAAGAGCTACAAACAATGTTAGATACTTTTCTTAAAGAAAATTAAATTTGCTATCAAATAAATATTTTTTAAACTTTTTACAGTGTTGCCAATATTGTAATTTTTGTGGTTGAAATATTACATTGCTTTTTTCTCAAAATGCCCCCACTTTTTTTCAATTTTTATGGCTTCAATGTGTTTAGCAGACTTTTTTACATGAGAAACACTTATCAAAACAAAATAGTTTGTCCTTTATCGAGATATTGATTTTTAAAGATTTCATGTTTTAAAAATTTGTTTATTCTACCACTCTTATATAATCTGTTATACTAGATCAAGGCAGATATAACAGAAAAGCACTGCTTAAATAAAAATAAGAGCAGTTTTACATGGCCTTCTAATTTCGGTAGCCTACTAGAAGAATTTCGGTGCTCTGAGAGGTTAGTGCGAACCATGAAAAAGTGCGTTAAAGAGAAAGGAATTATCTGTTCCACCTCAATAGGCAAAATATGACGTATGGAAAGCGCTGATGTACCACTGGTGGCTTGTGATAGTTATTCTAGCGATATATTGTGTGCACGCTGTTTTGATGCGCACATGACAGACCCTTTTTTTGGGTTTGTTTTGATTCGCAACGTCTGAGATCACTCAAGTTTTTCAAGTTGCATTCGAAACAAGAAGAGCTACGCCAACAAATCTTGGGCGCGGTGATCGATAATCATGGTCAATCGCACAGATGGATCGGCAAAAGGCTTGGAATCCACCATTCCACCGTGTCCCGCGTTGTGAAGATGTTCCAGGAGACGAAGACCATCGAGCGGCGCGCTGGAAGCGGCCGAAACCCGAAAACGGAATACCCAGACAAGGCGCGGAAGATAAGGCAGCACTTAAAGAATAACCCGAACCTTTCCACACGAGACGTGGCCAAAAAGGTGAATTCGTCGAAGTGGTTCGTCCAACAGACCATGAAGCGGGCTAGGCTACGTGTTTTTAAGGTCAGGAAGGCGCCAAACTGGACTGACAAGCAAAACACGGTGGCCAAATTGCGTGCGCGGAAGCTGTACCGTGAGTGGCTGGTCTGTCTCGTCATGGACGACGAGACATATGTATATCAAGGCGGACACCAAACCAATCCCCGGCCTCGAGTTTTTGTCGGTACGTCCCGCTTGGAGGTTCCGGAAAAGTTTCGCAAGAGAAAGATGGACAAATTCGCGAAGAAGTACGTGTTGTGGCTGGTGATCTACGAATGCGGACGGTACAGCAAGCCGTTCGTTACAACCGTCACCATAAACGGGCAAATTTATCGAGAGGAATGCTTGCAGAAGCGCTTGCTGCCCTTCCTCCGCTCTCACCGTGGTCCCACGCTGTTCTGGCTGGATCTCGCTTCGTGCCATTACGCCAAGCCTGCAATGGATTGGTTCGAAGCGAAGAGGCGTTAATGTGGTCCCGAAGGGAGTCGAACCCGCCAAAATACACAGAACTTTGTCCGATCGAAAAGTTTTTGGCGAAAATGAAAAAGAAGTTGAAGAAAAGCGGATAAACATTCAAAACCGATGAAGCATTGAAGAAAAACTGGGAGAAATTGTGTAAGGAAGATGGACAAAGCCTCGTCCAAGATCTTATGAGCAGTCTTAAGAAAAATGTACGAGCATTCAGCTTGGTAGAAGAAATTCAATAAAAAAATTATGCTAATATATAGTTATTTAATCCCTGGAAATTTAGGAAGTATCCGATTTAAAACGGATTTTTGGTGATCATTTTTGTGTGTCTCATTTTTTCCGAGTCCAGTCTTTATCTGGCTAAGAACACTGAAAGTGTAAGTAAAACCATAAATGTTGTAAATCCTAACCTAACTAATTAATATAAATTTGCAGTTTAAAGCTGCACTGAACTGATAACTAGTTTGTTTGCTGCTCAAAGTGTTCCGCAACGCTGATTTTTTAATCTGCTCATAGAAGTAACAACCCTTGAAGTATATAAAATCAAATGACAGTAGAAACAAAAAATCCAAGTAGGCTATATCTATCAAGAACGGGTTGAAACTTCCTTACTCAGAAATTTAATGAGAATGGTGGGATAGTTTCAAGCTGAATTCCCATTTTAGATCTTTGTTCCCTTTGTGACTCCCTTTTTTATGATGCACGCAAGTTTTTTGAAGTACACATCTGTCAACCCAATCTCCTACCACTCTGGGGGACAGTTATAATGAAATGATTTATGCCATAATCAGTTTAAACCGGAGTGTTGATAAATTTCAATAATTAATCAAACAAAATGGAAAATATACTCCAACCAACAGCTCTCCCTTGTTGGGTCCCGCTGTGGCCCTTCGTTGAATTCGCAGCATAACCACCCATACGGTGAATGTTAGCACTCTGACAAAATAAAACGTGGATTGTGTATGTTGGTTGTTTTTTCGTCCCGCTGTGTAATTTGTACACACCTCGGGTGAAGGCCGGTTAAGTGAAATTATATTAAAATCATATTACCCCTCTGCGGATAAGTGATAGCAATCCGTTATCGTCAAACCAATCCAATTGATCAAATGGATATTCAATATTGTACATTAATTATTAAAAGGACGGATGAGTGCTGCTTTCGGAGTCACTTCAAACATTGAAGCTGACGGTGCTCCGGAATGTAAACCTTCAACGAAATGAGATGAAGAAGCATCAAACATTCTATTGTTGAAATTCTGCATCAGATGTATCTCAGCCACTAGATGAGTATGTTACATAATTGCGGAACTTCAATCCTTACCACGTGTGTAGCAAACTGAGGAACAGTTTGACAGTTGACCTTAACGAAATTTAAAAAAAACCAGCAACCTTGCCAATATGCGTTGTTGATGGGTGACATTGTCTTCCGCTTTGTTTGATTCGACACGTCAATCTAGTGAAAGTTTTGTTTGTTGAATTCGCATAGCAAATGTTAGGAAAACTAATCCACGTAAATCGTAACGATGACCAGATTGCACAATTCATTGAAATAGCCGAGGGAACAGAAGGTGAGCTTCTTATTTCAGTTAGGTCTAACGAGAAAAAATTTCGCTAACAGCCTAGCCTTATGAAATTTCAACATCAAAGCTGAGTTCGAATTTGTAAATACGAACGACATATACGAAGATGGTACAGGTGGCAATCTTACAGATTGAGAAATACCTATGCGTAAGAATTATACATTATCTATTATAAGTTATAGTTACCAATTTTTATCAACCTACGTTGAACGGTTCAAGTACAATGAATTATAAACCTACCATCAGTACACAAGGGAAAATTTGGACTGGTAATCAAAATCAAACAATTTATTGGAAAACTAATCAAAATAACCAAGTCAAAACTGCTATGGCTTTTGTCTTCCAGACGTTCAAGCTCGAACAAAAGAATTCAAATTTGTTGTGTAAAATTCCATCTTGCACAGTAGCGCCGCCTAATAACTAATTGCAACATTAAATCTGAAAGTTTGTCTGGCAACCCATTTTTCCCTTACTAATCAAAACAAATCTGTGGCGCCATCTGATAGCTTATTGCTACTTGGTATCTCGAGGAAGCCATGTTTTTACACAGGTTAATGAGATGAAGTCGAACATCTGTCTGCGCTTGTACGCCACGTGAAACTTCCGGAAAGCTATTCGATTCTTTGCATATTTTGTTTATCTGCCATCGAAGCGAGCAGATAAACAAAATATTTTCTAACGAATGTCTCTTCTATCCGGGAATTGACTGTTCGGAATGCTGATTCAATTAATAGATCACGATCATCAACATAAACTGTCTAGAAAGACGATCAAGAACCTAAAGAGATGAAAATCAATGCGAAACATTATCAAATTGAAGCGCGCTCATACCGGAAGGCCGATTCTTGATCCTGGACCGAGAGTTGCACTGGAAGTTCAATTCCGACCAGTAGCATTCGACCACAGTAACTACTTTTGTCCATAACCGTATTTTTCTGATTGTAGTTGCATGTTATTTCTGTAAATCGGATCGTTAGTTTCTACCATGATTTTCTTTCTGTGTAGATATATTTCATGAGACAAAACATTCATCATCAAACTACGTCGTATCCTGTCAGTTTGAATGTAAGTTTCTCTTACATAACCTTAGATTAACTTCTTGTGCATAATGTAGCACTGAGAGTAGCTGAAGTATCCCCCATTCTTGACTAAGAAGGAGTTCAAACTTCTATCAGAACATGCCAACCCGAGAAGTACACATTTTGTGTTTCAGTTTCCTGGATAATTCTTATGTTTGGTTCAAATTTCTGTTTCAGAGCACCTCCCCTCTAGAGAGGAAAGGAGGATCTTGAATCACCGTAGAAAAAAATCATGCCTTCAAAAACCCCCACATGCCAAATTTTATTCCATTTGCTTGATGAGATCTCAAGTTATGCAGATATTTGAGTTTTATTTGTATAAGAGCTCCCTTTTCAGAGAGTGAAGGGGTCGCAAACAAGCATTAGAAAAAAAAAACAGGCTCCGAAACCCCTAGATGCCAAAGTTGGTTCCATTTGCTTGTTTAGTTTTCAAGTTATGCAGATATTTGTGTTTCATTTATATGGGAGCCCCCTCCCCTTATCAAGACAGGGAAGGAGTCTCGAACCATCATAACAACCTTCTCCGGCCACAAAAACTCCTGCATACAAATGTTCATAACAGCAACAATTCTCGTGTTGGGTTTAATTTTTGGTTCATTAGTATGAGGGCACCACCTTCCAAGAGTGGAGGGGTCTCAAACCACCGTAGAAACATTTCTCGCCTTCAAAAACTTCCACATGCCAAGTTTGGTTCCATTTGTGATTAGTTCTCGAGTTATAAAGAAATTTGTATTTCATTTGTTTGAGAGCCCCCCCCCAGAGGGGGGAGCAGTCTGGATCCATTATGAGAATATTCTTCCGCCCCAAAAACCCCATCACACAAATTTTCATTACAGTGGGTATAATTCTCATGTTTGCCTAACTTTTTGTGTTTTATTTCTATAAGAACCCCCCCTCAACCAGAGAGAGAGAGTTCTCACACAACCGCGGAAACATATTTTTCTTCCAAAATCCCCACGTGCCAAGTTTGGCTCCATTTGCTTTATTAGTTCTCGAGTTATGCAGAAATTTAAGTTCCATTTGTATGAGAGCCCCCTCTTCTAGAAAGAGGAGGGGTGTCGAACAATCTTAGAAACATTTTTTCACTTCAGAAACCCCACATGCGAAATTTGGTTTCATTTACTTGATTAGTTCTTGAGTTATGCAGCAACTTCTGTTTCGTTTGTATAAGAGACTCTCCTTCCAGAGGGGAGGGTCTCAAACCACCATAGAAATATTTCTTGTTTTCAAAATTTTTACATGCTAGATTTGGTTTCCTTTGCTTGAATCATTCTTAAGTTATGCAGAAATTTGTGTTTCTTTTGTTTGAAAGCCCCTCCTTCCAGAGACAGGAGGGGTCTCTTACTCTTATAAAAAACCTTTCGTTGCCCCAAAAACACCTCCATGCTAAATTTCAGACGGGCGGACAGACACACAGACAGACAGTGGATTTTAACTTGCCTACGGTATGGGTTTCCTAGTAATTTTGGACCCCTGATTTCATGTATGCTTCATTGTCATGGTCATTGAAATTGTCATATTATAGGCTGTTCCGATTATTATAAATACACTAATGACTAACCGTCAATTCAAGATGCGTGCATTCAAATCAAACTGAGTTGTCATATTTTTCATGTTTCAATTTTAAATCAAGATGTTCTCACTGAAAATACAATAAGCTATTATTATGATATTTTACGAGTATTTTTTTGCTATTCATTCTGTTATTTTGACTGTTGATTCAGTCCAAATGATAACATATTCAATTATCAAACAACGATAACCAGGTATTAGAATTTGTTATCAATGTAGTATAGTCTTGTAGTGATCTTGCTTCCTGCCATTCCTCTTAATTGACACAAAAAAAGGAACAATGTCGGATTTGTACCAAAGGACTCGCTTGGAAAATGGTATTGCAACACTCAGTTGAACATTGCATCTTCCCTAAAAGATTAGCATCACCTTAATATGAGCACATTCATGATAATATTTTTTCGGAATTCTGATTATCTGCAAAGGTGCGGTTCAGGTCAAGGACATTCAAAAAGATCGTTATGTTCAGAATTCAACCGCTAAAATAGAGAGAAATTTTTCCATAACGAAAAATTACTAGACCAGACAAGAATCGAACCCAGTCACCTCCAGCATGGTATTGTGTAGCTGCGCCCTCACCGACTGAGCTAGGGAGGACCCAACGTTAAGTCCGTTAGTCCTAAATCACTTGAACTTTAGGTGAGCCAGTCCTACATCAGCTTGAATATGAAGTGGATCTGACTTGAATCACATGAATATGACACGAATAAGACCTTAGTCACATTAATATGAACCGAATAAGACCTGAATCACAATCAATGTATTGTGAGTCACCTCTGAAATCATTTGAATTTGAGGTGAGTCATTCCTGAATTATTTGAATATGAATCAAATCAGGCCAGAATCTCTTTAATCTGAAAGGAGTCAGGACTGAATATCTAGAATATGAAGTAATTCAGTCCTGAATAACTTGAATTTGAGGTGAGTTCATCCTGAATCAGTTGAATATTAAGTGAAACAGTCCTGAATCACTAGAATATGAAGAAAGTCAGCCTTGAACTACATGAATATGACACGAATAAGATTTTAATAACATTAATATGAAAAGAATAAGACCTGAATCACTTGAATGACTGACTCTTGAATCACTTGAAGTTGAGGTGATTCATTCCTGAATACTTGGATATGAATAAAATCAGGTCAGAATCACTTTAGTATGAAGTGAATTAGGACTGAGATATCTAGAAAATGAAGTGATTTAGTACTGAATTACTTGAATTTAAGATAAGTTTATCATGAATCAGTTGAATATTAAGTGAATCAGACCTAAACCACTTGAAAACGGTATGAATCAGATCTAAAATATGTTTAATCACTTGAATGAGGAATCAATCAGTCTAAATATATTGAACTTTCTATTTTATCAGAATCACGAAATAAAACAAGTTGGAAATGCCGAATTTTCATTTATGCTCTCTAGCGTCACATGCGGTGGAATTACTAAACCAAACTATTCACCCTCTGGATGCCCTTGACCGTCTGAGCAACTTTATCCACGACTAGAACATACCATCTTATCAGAATCACGAGATAGAACATGTTGAAAACGCTCAATTTTGCATGCTCACTAGTGCCACGTAGTGCTAGAATTCCAAACAGAACGGTCTACTGTCCGGATGCCTTTGACCTATATGAATAACATTGCCTAAGATTCGAACTTTCTATCTCATTAGAATCACGAGATAGAACAAGTTGAAAATGCTCAATTTTCCATGCTAACTAGTGCCACCTAGCGGTGGATGTCAAAAACCAAACGGTCAACTTTTCGAACCTTTTGAACCGTTTTATTATTTTTGAACGACTACAATTTTCTTGTAAATTTCAACAGAGAAAATCTAGACGATTTTAAAAGGCGAACACGAAATTATTGCGACACCGAAAATGTCATGCCAATTTTCTTATAATGTTTAGAATCAAACCAAAATTTTAGGGTAGTTTTATACATATATTTACTTCAAAAATCAAAAGAAAAGTTAATCGATGGAGCCTTGAGTGTAAAATTGAACGCATTTTCGCTTGATGCCCTCCATCAAAGTCTTTACAGTGTCATCCGGTACCAGTTTCTCAGGTTTTTTTCCATTTTCTTAACATGTCCTTCTCGTCTTTGACTGTCTTCTTGCTCTTCCGAAGTTCCCGCTTCATCATTGCCCAGTACTGCTCCACCGGGCGCAGCTCCGGACAGTTTAGCGGTTCATGTCCTTTGGAACAAAATGGACAGAATTGGCCTCATACCACTCCAGGACACTTTTAGAATAGTGGCATGATGCCAAATCTGGCCAAAATAGCGGAGCTTCGTCGTGCTGCTGCAAGAACGGCAAAGGCGCTTCTCGAAGGCACTCAGATTTGTAGATCTCGCCATTTACTGTGCCCTTTGTCACGAAAGGCTCACTCCTCAGTCCGCAAGAGCAGATGGCCTGCCAAATGAGATATTTGGAGGCGAACTTCGACATTTTCTTCTTCTTAAATATGTCGTCCACATAGAACTTGCTCTTGCCGGTGAAAAACTCCAACCCCGGAATTTGCTTAAAATCGGCTTTTATATACGTTTCGTCGTCCATCACACAGCAGCCATATTTTGTCAGCATCTTCTCGTAGAGCTGCCGTGCCCGAGTTTTAGCCGTCGATTGTTGCCGCTCATCGCGGTTTGGAAAGTTCTGCACCTTGTATGTATGTAGTCCAGCTCTCTTCTTTGCATTCTGGACGTAGCCCTGCGACATGCCGATCTTTTTAGCCAAATCACGGCTTGAGACGTTGGGATTTGCTTGAATCGTCTGCTTCACCTTTCCCTCCGTCTTTTTGTTCTCCGGTCCCGGTTTTCTTCCAGCTCCTTTGCCGTGGTCCAACGTCAACCGCTCCTGGAACCGCTTCAACACTCTGGAGACGGTAATGGTGAATGTTCAACATTTTTCCCAACTGCCGGTGCGACGGGTCAGGAAATTCCAGGTGTTTGGAATGAATTTGTTCTCTCGACTCGCGTTGGTTCACCTCCATTTTCGTTGAATCGAAAAACACAACTTCGAGTTTGACAGCATGTAAACAATACGCATCAATGAGAAAGTGTGCAAAAATTTGGTTGATTTTACCCAATGGTAAAAAAGTTATGCCCTGTTGAATGTGTCGCAATAATTTCGTGTTCGTCACTTCAACGTAATTCTCGCAAACACGCCCTCAAGCATTATGTCAAAGGCATATGCATGGCATGAATCAAAACAAAGAGCCAAGGGCTATAGTTACCGAAGGTACTGAAAAAACGCAAGAGTGTATAGAAAGGTGCGAACTAACAGATTGTAGTTCGGAACTGGGAGGCTCTGCAACAGATGAGACCGCACCAATCGCTGACGCTGCATAGCAGTTGTTGAGCTGGTTGCGCGATTCAGGTGAAAGTTACGTGAAGTTCCCGCGTGGAAACAAAGTGTCGGTTTTTTTGGAGTGTAAGGAGACATATCGCCTCGAGTCTGAACTAGCGAGTCGGTACACCGAGCAATCTAAAACTTTTCATTTGTCAAGGAATGAATGGTGAAGATCGCGTCGCTCTGAAACGAGACGTGATGCGCAACTCTTCAGATATTCTGGATGATCGAAGGACCAGCCAGATGACTAGTCGAAGTCGCGAAAGTCATTGGCTATAGTTGAATTCGTTCTCACGATACATGTGAATTTACTTCCATAATAAAGGCTTTAATTGAGCCGCCTATCATTGATCTTATCCTTTTTCCTTGGGAGTACTAAAAGATACGAGACCCGGACGGAGGTCATTTGTGGGGTAGTTCTGGAGGCAGTGATAACATCGCCGTTGACCTACTTGCAGTTCTCGTGTTGACTGATGATGATGGGATTTTCATCGAAATCCGAGAAGAAAAAAGTTAGAGTGGAATCAGGGCTAAATGGGAGTTTGGTGAACCCCTTCCTTCGCGACCTACAGCTAGGACACGTGACCCTCGTTCTGAAGCACCATCAATACCGTTTGGTTGCAGTTCGAGAGAAGGCCGCTGTTTATACAATTTATAGTTTTATCGAGAGCCACCGTGCCAGGATTTATGCGGTTCGGCTGAAATGCACATTATATCCCACTTGATGGATGCTTGTTCATAATCAACGAGTCGAATGCAGTACGGTACTCCCGAAGGAGAAACTTTAATTCCCCACGGATTGCGCTCGGACCGGAGCTGCTGCCACAAAGTATTATCTTGTCCACCAATGCACTGTTTTTCCGTTCAGTTTGGGTTAGTTGCGGTCAATTGTTTTCGTAGTCGGGCACTGTTCGATGTCGCACAGCTCCCCGTTCGCGTTGTAGAAGCAGTGGGAAAAGTGCAACTTTTTCCGGTC